>CAUYRT010026062.1:0-13595 GCA_963574885.1 Lepilemur ruficaudatus | reverse complement strand
CTCTTGCTCAGGCTGGTCTCAAACTCCTGAGCTCAAATAATCCGCCTGCCTCGGCCTCCCAGAGTGCTAGGATTACAGGTGTGAGCCACTGTGCCCAGCCAATTGCACTTTGAATGGGTGTCCAGGCACTGGGACTCTAGAGCCCTCACTGAGCAACCACTATGCAGTTGGGTAGAGACACTTGATGTACATCACTGGGGAGGGACCATTTAGTTGAGTAGAGGAGACTGAAGATTCAGGAGTGGAAATGAATTATTGATGGAACCCCTGGCCTAGAGGCCCCAGACAGGTTTTCCAAATTGTGGATTATTTAGGAGACATTGCAGTTTTCAAATTTGGTTTGCATTCTGTTTTTTCCTTTTCCTGATTGCCAAGGGCTAATATGTTTTCTTTTCCTTTCAAGCCAGCATGAGGGATACCAAGGGCTTGGTCATCCCTAGTATCTTTTTATTTTCAGTATTTGTTCTAAAAACATCTTCTAAATACAAATTAAGGCCACAGTCAAATGCCACTGCCCATCCACTAGAATGGTGAAAATTTCAAAGACAGTGCCAAGCATTGGCGAAGATGTGGAAGAACCAGCAGTCTCCTTGAAGTAAAAATTGGTACAGCTACTTTGGAAAATGATTGGCTGTCCTCTAACACATAACATCCCTTAAGTTTCACTCCTAAATATATACCTGGCAAAAATGTATACACCTTTGCACCAAAAGATATGTATACAAATAGCATGCATGGCACTATTCAGTCACCCCAAACCAGAAGCGACACGGAATGTCAATCAACAATAGAGCATAGATGGGGGTGAGGAATCATACAAAAGAATGCTGCATAGTAGGTTAAATGAATGAACACAGCTGTAGTCACCATCATGGATGAATCCACAAACATCATTTTGAACAAAAGAAGCTGAACAGATAGAGTATCTATATTGCAATCCTGTTTGAGCCAAGCTAATAGGTGGTGGTGGAATCCAGGATGGCAGTTCCCTTTGGGAAGGAGCACGAGCAGTCTTCTGGATTGCTGGTCATGTTCTTTCTGGGCCTGGATGTTTATGACATGGGTGTGGGTGCGTTCACTTTATGATAACTACATCGCTGTACATTGTGTACTTTTCTGCATATGTGTTGTATTTTAATTAAAATGTTTAGAAAATTCTCTTCCTCAGCTAACATGTTTAAAATATGGGTAGTAAGCAATTAGTCTTATCTTTATTTCATGCTGTACCTCTTGAGGGTAGGGTTCCTTACATAGAAGAAGCCCTTCTAAATCATTAAATGAAAATCATTGTTGTGGTAATTTTTTTTAAATGGGATTTTAGTAGAAGTCTATTTTTATATTGAGTCATCACAGGAAGGGGTTGCTATAGTTAATGATATTTCAAGGAAAAAGTGCTGCTGGGATTTTGTAATTTGGGCTAAAAAGTGATCAGAACTTGCTTTGCTGTAATAGTCAAACTGCAGCTCACTGCCTTTTTCTTTTTTGAGCCAATTTAGATACGAATGGTTTATTCCACGGCATTTTATAATAGATCTTCCCTGTCTTGCTTTATGCCCACATGAGCTATTTTTTCTTGATTTAATTATAAGGATCTGTTCATGGTAAATTGGCTTGTCAATTATTAAATCTTATAGAAAGAAAATACTTTTTACTTGATATTTGATTCTCAGTCTTCCAACAACTTGCTTTACTTTTTCTTTTACAATTTTTCATTCACTACCCAAACATGTTTTTTTAAATATACAAAAATAACAAGCTTAATTTTTTCTTACTATGTTTGTGGTTTATTCAGTGCTGTTGGGACATTCGCTAGAGCCCTTGATTGCAGCAGTTCTGTGAGGCAGCCTAGTTTGCATATGAGTGCTGCTGCAGCTTCCCGAGACATCACATTGGTAAGACACTCTTTGAAATTTTGGGATTATTGATCCTTCTGCGACTTTTTAATTATTAAGTCATTAAGCAATACTGCAGACCTGGGAGCTTTCTTGTTCTGAGCCGTACAGACTGCTGGGTTGATTTGGCTTGGCTATGGTTGGTTAACTGGGTTCGTAAGTCACTCTTCTGTTGTGAGCTAAGAGAAGAATGACTATTCCATAGAGGAGGTGTGAAATGGCAAAACAATATTTTGAGGGGGGCACAATTTATCATTTTGATTTATCTGTTTTAATGTTTTTTTTTTTTTTTTGAGTTGGTTTCTTACAATGTTGCCCAGGGTGGTCTCAAACTCCCAGGCTTAAGCAATTCTCTTGCCTCAACCTCCCAAGGAGCTGGGACTGCAGGTGTGTGCCAGCTGCCCAGGTTGATTTTACTTTCTCTATGGACTGAGTCTATGTACTTACATAGTTGTAGATGGTACATAATGCT
Organism: Lepilemur ruficaudatus; assembly: GCA_963574885.1. NCBI lineage: Eukaryota > Metazoa > Chordata > Mammalia > Primates > Lepilemuridae > Lepilemur > Lepilemur ruficaudatus. The sequence continues at coordinate 11,231 of CAUYRT010026062.1, read as the reverse complement.
TTTCAATTTTTTTTATGTGAAAGTTTCCTCTTGAAACTGTTGCTGTAACAGTTACTTTGTTGTCATGTCATTAGTCAATATCAATATTTAAAGTTTTTCCTGCCTGTTCACTACAAATGGGCTGTTTTCTTATGTTATTTCGTTATATTATGATTGTTATCTTTTAAATCTATTTAACCTTTTCCTTTCGTGATCAAATTAAGCTACCTATATTCAGTTTAATTATGCCACTAATACCAGCTATCGCCAGGAATTTGGCCTGGCACACATTCATGCTCCAAAAAAGTAGACCTGTAGATTTTTTGCCAATCAAAATTACTTATTAATATTATATCTGATCCCTTTAACCCTTTGTAGTAGGTATGATAGGGTGCTCATTTCACAGATGAGAGAACTGAGGTGTGATGAGATATTTGGCCAGTATTTATTACATGAAAGTTTGAATTTTGTTTTTTGATGGAATGGAATACAATGAATGATAGGTTTTGTTACTTTCTCATTGTATACCAATTTGAAATGCTTTTCACAGAATATTTGTTGTGATAATGTAAAAACTCATGTGGGAATGCAAATCAAATTTGTTTCGTATGCTTTCTGTGCAATTATAGATTATGACCATTAGTGTTTCTGTTACGTGGTGGGGAACTTGCATTTTTTCCTTCAGCAGCTTAGGCAACATAGCGAGACCCTGTCTCTACAAAAAATTAAGAAATTAGCTGGTCATGGTGGTACGTGCCTGTAGTCACAGGTACTTGGAAGGCTAAGGCAAGAGGATTTGCTTGAGCCCAGGAGTTTGAGGCCGCAGTTACCTATGATGACGCCACTTGTACTCTAACCCAGGCAACAGAGCAAGACTGTCTCAAAAAAAAAAAAAAAAAGTTGGAGAGTATTTTACCAGAGAAGCAAGAGTATAGATGTATAGATGTCACGTTTGTGTGTCATGTTTGTAAAAACTTCCAGAACTATGTGGAATCTAATTAAGTAGCTACCTATATAATTTTTCCTGTTCAAAAAGACTTTTTCTCAATAATAATATTAATGTATGCTTATTATGAAAAATTGAAAAATAGTATAGCAGCAGCCCCATCTTTGTTCTCAATAAACAGATCCGAATGATCTTACTATTTCATCGTTTCCATTTAGCCTTTTTTGTGCGTTATAAACAATAACAGCAAATTACAAAATAGTACAAAGGATAATATAATAAAATTCTACATAATGCCACCTAAAGAAAATGTTAATATTTTAGTTCTTCAGATTTAAAAACTTTTTCCAACCATTAAAGTTAATGTTGAAGTCCCTGATATTCTCTCCTGAGTCCTATTCTTCTTCACCTCTGCCTCCTGTCAAGAGATGGCCACCGTAACAAATCTGCTATAAATCTAGTCTGTGTTTTTATAGTTCTACTATGTATTTATGGATCCAAAAACAACATAAACATTGTTTTATATGTGCTTAAATGTATTGTGTAACATTTGCCACTTGCCCATTATTGAGATACAGCCATGTTAGTAAGTACACCCAGTTCATTCATTTCAACTGCTTTGTGTAATAGTATTTGTAATATTCTTTCATATTATACAACATTATTTGTGTATTCTGTTACCAGTGAACATCTGGAGTGCTTTAAACATTTTTCTTTTGTTAGTACCCATAATGCTACATTGGAAAATTCCAAGACATGTCTCTTTGTGAGTATATATTTGAGCTTTTCATGGTATAACTGGAGTGGGAATGCTGATTCAGAGCATAGTGCTCATTTTTAATTAGACCACACATAGCAAGATTTTTTTGTATACCACGGTATCAGTTGATAGTCCCAGAAGTAGTTACTGTAGTTCTCCTTTCTTCATTGATTTCCTTACATTATATTCAAAACTTGGTATTTTCACGTGTTTACTAACCTGATGCTTTTTCATTTTAATTTATATTTTCCCAGATATTTAGTGAGGTTAAGCATATTTTCATACGTTTATTGGCTTTTCGAATTTTATCTCCTTTGCATTTTAGATTCATAGCCTTTTGTCCTTACTTTACTTGTATTATTATTTTACTTAAAGAGTTGTATTTTTTTTTCTTTCTGGCTTTTAAAACAGCAGAAATTTATTGTCTCACAGTTCTGGAGGCCAGAAGTCCAAATTCACGGTGTCAGCAGGACCATGTTCCCTCTGAAACCTGCAGGGGAGGATCCTTCCCTTACTGCCTCCTGATGGTTTGCTGGCCGTCTTTGGTGGTGTTCACGCTGCACAACTCCAGTCACTCTGTTGTTACATCATGTGTTCCCATGTCCTATTTTTATCTAAAAGTTTTGAGTTTTTATTTATATTTAGGACTGTAAATCTATCTAGAGTTTAATGTTGTGAGTAGAGTGAGGTAGGGATCCAATTTTTTTTTTATATGTTTAATCATTCTAACACCTTGTATTGAATTTCTTCTTTATGATTTATAATTGTCCTACTATTATATTTTAAGGTCCTTTGGATATACCAAAAGTCTGCTTTTGGACTTTTAATCTATTCTCTTTTGTATTGTTAATCTGTTTATTGCTATGTAAGCACCATGATTTGATTACTGATAAGACAAGTCTCGTGAACTTTCTTTTTAACATAGTTGAGGTCGTTTAAAACAAGTTTTATACTTCTTCTCTCCCAGTGTTTTCCCTAACAATATAACATAAATACCCTCTCTTATCATTTATAGGAACCTAGAAAGTTTTTTCCCAGTGTTAGGTCATCTTCCCTTGTATAGATAAAGTGTTATTTATTCAGTCCCTTTAAGACTTTTCTTAGGAGATAATGCTCCCAGATTATAACGCTGGGTGTGGTCCTTGTTATAGTCCAGCAAATTCCTTCTGGCCTGTTTGAGGAGTGAGAGTAGACAAGCTTGTTTCTGAGATGGTACAGAGCTCTTGTACCAACTCAGGATCTCAAGTAGCTGGGCTGACTTGCCTGAGGGTGGGTCTGAGGGGTGCCGAGCACATGTGTGGGCTTTTGGTTAGCTGCTGCAGCAACTCTCTGCTTCCCACTGCTGGTGATAGTGCAAGACAGCACGTGAAGTTCATTTGGAAGAGGGCAGACTTTTAAAGATTTGATATTTGTTTTGTGAGTGAAGGCTATTTATACAAAAAGATTTTAAAGAGGACACTACTTATATACCTTAGTTTAAATACATTTTATGTGTAGTATCTGTAATACTTGCCTATTATGTTCCTTTTAGGAAGTTACCTTCATACCTTCCAGTGTTTTTATTTCTTCTGTTTGTTTCCATTAGTGTTTAGTAATTTGGAAGTCACTTTTGTGTCACATATATTACTTTAACTTATTTATTACTGTTACTTTTTTTTTAAACAGAAGTAGTTTCAGAGGCTCAAGAAATTATGCTGTGTAGCTGGTTTCATAGACAGGATTTCACGTTTGTGTAGCTGGTTTCAGAGACAGGTTTTGGATTTGCTCTTGATTCTTACTGAGAAGTTCTCTCTCCTCTACCAGATTACCCTTTATACCGACCCTTCTGCTTCAGGCTTGTTAAAATGGCTTGGATTTAAATATCATTATTGTTCTTTCTTTGATTAGGTAGCACTGAAGAAAATATGTTCTTTTATCTGCAACATTTAGATTCCTTTGTTTCTTGCTTAGACTATTCCAGATTCAGCTTTACTTAGACTTTAAGATCCTGAGGCATTTCTGTAAAAATGAGTGAGTGTGCTTAAAAATTGATTATTAATATTTTCATTATATGAGTTTTGCGGATTGTTTATGAAAAAAAACATAACGAAAGGTTGATAGGTTGTTTTGTGTCATTAAATGAAAATGGATTCACCATTTGGTTGAATTTGGAGCATCACGTTCTTACTTTTCTTTCAGTGTTCATGGTCCTGTACTGATCACTTTAGTACCTTTCTCCTTAGGTGACCAAACCATGGTCTGAGGCCTCCTACTACAGAGGACGGAGAGGGCAGGGTTGTGGAACTCTTGGACCTGATAGCCCTTCCTAGGTGATTCTCTTTGTGACTTTCCTGTGAAGACTGCAATAGGCTTTCAGCATTCCTAATTTGACACCTGTTTATCCAAGACAATATATGCCAAATCACCAATAATATTTTGGGAGCAAGTATTTAAGCTGCCTGCACATCACTAGCTCTAGCGTCTTCATTTTGAGATTTGTTATGAATGTAGCTGAACTGTGAATTGCAGACACTGCTAATCTAAGATATATAAGATTCATAATTGTTCAAAATGTTGAAGCCGTGGAAGTTTCATAGATTTCACACTTTTTTCATTAAAATATAAAGTGTATTTTGGCTGGGTGTGGTGGCTCAGACTTGTAATCCTAGTACTTTGGGAGGCAGAGGGGGGAGGATTGCTTGAGACCAAGAGTTCGAGAATAGCCTGGGCAACATAACCAGACCTTGTCTTTACAAAAAAAAAAAGGTAAAAAAAAAGGAAAGTGTATTTTGAACAATATGCAAAGGAAAAAAATCAGTTTAACCTGTATTGATTTCCCTCCCTCCCCCTATTGGAACACAATTCCTTGGAACAATGGAAATCATGAATTGTTTAGTAAGTGGAAGTAAGTTAGTTGGTAGCAGTTGTAGCCTGTGACTCCCTGTGTGGTGTTGGCCAGAACAGGGTCTGCACTCTCCTGGCTTGAAGAGCAGTATGTCACAAGCATCATCAGGGAGCTATTGCTAGAATAAAGCCTCAGCCCTGGAGGAGTGTAGGTACTGGCTTTTTTCTTTTGCCTGGACTAAATAATTTTGGGGGGAGGGATAAGAATAAAAGAGAAAGGTTTTTGAGTTGTTTTAGGCCTTAGAAATCTAGGATAGACTATTCTATAGGTGATGAGCCCCAGGCACAGAAAGTGAAGTAAATTATATAAGGACTCACATTTAATTAGTGACACAATCAGGACTAGAAACCTAGGTTTCCTGATGCCAAGTCTGTTTTTGAGAAAGGTCAGGCTATGTTGATTTAGTAGGGAGGAAATTGCATCCTAGAACACCTCTAATTTCTGTATTAGATCTGAATTTGCTGTCTCCTACTCTGTGTCCTTTTAGTGGTTTTTAATTGCATGTAGGTAAAAACCCAGATCATTCCTCTAGTCAGCAAGACTGTAGAGTTTGCCTGGCCTCTGCCTCCAGCCCCTTTGCCCACATACTCTCGCCTGTGTCCTCTAGACTCCAGGCAGGCTGGATCCTTCCTTTGATTCCACAGTCTGTGTCCCCTGCCACAGGACTTTTGCATGTTCAGTTCCCTTTGCCCAGATCTTCTCAGGGCCCCACATAGTTAATGCTTACTTTTTTTCCTTCAAACCTTGGCTGATCCATCAGTTTAGGGCAGGTCACTTACTTTTTTTCCTTCAAACCTTGGCTGATCCATCAGTTTAGGGCAGGTCACTTACTTTGTGATATGTTCATGTAGAGAGCCAGGTATGTAATTAAACATTCATTTTTGTGATTATCTTACTCATGTCTGTCTCTCTCCTTCCCACTTCCCACATAGCAGCTTGTTATGTATCCATTAGTATAGTGACTGTATCTGTTTTTCCTCACCTTTGAATCCCCAGTGCCAAACACAGTACCTGACATATATAGGTGTTCACTAAATGGCTAGGAATGAATAAATTAATTTCTGGGACATAGGTCCTTATTGCAGTAGGTCATTGGAATATGTTGCTTCTATTCCTTTGTTTTAGCGTTTTGTTAAATCTTTTTTTGAAAGTGTCTTATCACCAAGATTGATGTATATTTGAATTCTAATTTCATTGTACCACCACAGCTGTACACACACAGTCTGAACACTGTGTATTGTAGAAAGATTTAAACATATTATGCACCCTTTTTTTCCTTTTTTAGGAGATGGGGTCTGGCTGTATTGTCCAGACTAGACTTTAACTCCTGGTCTCAAGTGATCCTCCCAAGTAGGTGGGACTACAGGGTGCCATTGTGCCCAGATGTGATGCAGTTTTTTAAAATGTAGTAAAATATGCATAACATAAAATTTATCATTTTAACCATTTTAGAAAGGAGATTCATTCCTAAGTATATTAAGTAGATTCAGTCTGGCATTAAATAGATTCACATTGTTATATACTATCACTACCCATCTATCTCTAGAACTTTTTTATTTTCCCAGACTGAAACTCTGTACCCTAACTCCCCATTCCCCATTCCTTCTGGCCCCTGGCCCCTGCCAACCACCCTACTACTTTCTGTCTCTGAGTTTGCCTACTCTGCCTCATATAAATGGAACCATGCAATATTTGTCCTTTTGTCCGTGGCTTCTTTTCACTTAGCTTACCTTCATGGTTTATTCATGTTGTACCATGTGTCAGAATTTCCTTCCTTATTAATGCTGAGTAATAATCCATTTTATGTATATACCCCATTTTTCTCATCCATCAATGGACACTTTGAGTTGCTGCTATTTTTTGGCTATTTGAATAACGCTTCTATGAATAAGGATATACAAATGGATATGTTTTTATGGTTCTTTAGTTTTTTTCCCCCAGGATCTATATATATGATCCATGTAGCTTTATGCAACTTACTTAACCTACCTATGTATGAGTCTCCGCATCAACAATGGGAATAGTAACAAAACCTACTTGCTTTGCTTCAGGACGGTTATGAATGGGAAAGAAGAGGAAATATAGACATACTCTGTAAATTGCTGATACACGTAACCAAGGAACAGAACTTAGTGGAAGTGCAGTGGCTCCCCAGAGTGTCAGGGCAGTTGAAGCATACCGTGGGCAATTTTTCTCAGGCCCCATGTCGTGTGAGAGTCATAGAGCTCGCTGCGACATCAACTGCCCAATTTGGCTGGAAGACAACTGATTTATTCAGCAGTTTATATACTTTCATTTAAGGTAATGTTCACAAACACTGTGCTCCTCTGGCTCTTGTAGCCAATACAGGCCCTGTTATTACTGAGGAGAAAGCAGGCAGTGCCTCTGAGTCCTGAAAAAGACCTCTGGCACCCCCTTTCCAGCCTCTGGAAAAATCTGTTTCTTAGTTCCTATCTGATGTCAACTTGAGGACTCAATGAGATAAAACTTTAAAGTGTTTAGAGCAGTGTCTGCCACAGTATCAGAGCTCAATAAATATTAGTTGTTATTGTTGAGAAGATGATAATGATGTATTTGTCTTTTCTCCCCCAATCTTTGTTGAGTTTCATTTACTTGTGATTTTATAGCTTTATTGATTGTCTGAAAGGCATTTTATCATTATCAAATTTGGATATTGTCATTAGGCTATGATTAACCATACCTTTTAATATCATTATTACAAGGAAGTCACTGTCAGATTTAAAGTGCTTGAACAAAAGATGTTTCCTTTAAGATAATAATCTCCTTAAAGCAAGCTATAATTTTTACGATACAAATTTTCCCATCAAGAATAATTTAGACAAAACAATTTATTTTACTGATAGGAGAAAGTTGGTTTTAACCAGTGATTTTATTCTTCAGATATCAACTCTTTGTAATTATGCACTTCATTCTTTTTATTTATGAGTTTTAGGGCCTGGTGAGTACTGGGAATTTGAGAATAATTTAGAAGCCACAGCAGAAAATATAAATCTCTAGATTAACATTTTCAGCATCAACTTACATTAAAAATCTAGCCTTCAAAATTAACATAAAGTTGATGGAAATTCATATTACTTTAAGAAACTCGATCTTATAAAATAAAACTTATGGTGGGAGCTACTCATGTTTCCAAGACTATAAAATGAGAATTAGTACTAATGGATACCACTGCAGTAAAAAATGAAACATGAAGTTTTCTTTCCTGCTAAATACGTCATTGGGACAGTAATATTCTACATTAGACACACTTATTTTTGTCTGATGATCTATTACAGATGAGTATGGAGACACTGGAGACTGTCCTAGGAGAATTGTGTATGTGTTACAGTCTATTTATCCATCTTTTTCATTCAAATTTAAGCTTTAATGAGTATCTGTTCTTTTTATTTTTGGTAAATACAGTCTTACTTTACTTTGTCTCCCATGGATTTAACACTGATACAGGAAACATCACAAAAGCACTATAGATTTGAACTTGGGAGAAATCTGATGAAAAAACTTTCAACAACTTTGTCTAGGTTTATTGGTGAAGAGATTTAGATGTACAAGTATGAGTTAATGAAGGCTTGTAGTTATAATTTAAAAATTTTCTTTGTAATTTGAGATTTTATAAAAATGATACAAAGACTTTTTGTGTTCCCTTCATCCAGATTCCTCAGTTACTATTTTACCTCATTTGCTTTATCATTCTTTCTCTTCATCATCAAAAGACAAAATTACAACAAGTTTAGTTTAAAGATCTAATTGGCTTCTATTTATTCTGTTTGTCTATAAAGTAGAATGAGTGTTCCCATGAGCTGAGCAGAGGAGGTTGGCTTTATAGACAGAAAAGGGGTGAAGAAAAGCAGAAACAGGGAACAAGAAGTGGATTGGTTGTTGCAAACTTACTTTCCTTATAGGGTTGAGAAGACTTTATCATGCCTGCCCAGATAAAGTGGACCCTTTCTCCTTGGTTGCTGAGAATCTCCTGTTCACTTTGATTACTTAGCACTGAGCACAAGTGACTGCATTCTAGTGTGGTCTGGTCTGTTGGGGCCTGTTGCAGGAGCTCAGTCCAAAATAATGGTATCCCATAAACAATATATATTATTATTTCTGAGTAGTTCGAAACGAAGTTTCAGAATGGATGTCCCTCTACAGCTAAAGATTTTTGGACATATTTCCTAAAAAAACAAACAAACAAAAACCCTGAAAAAACAAAAATAAGGATGTTCTCGTATATTACCATAGTACAATTGTCAGATTCAGAATATTAACATTGTAATGGTACTGTTATCTAGAGGTTTTATTCAGATTTGCTGGTTGGCCCAGGAATGTCCTTAGTAACAAAAGAAAATAATTTTTCTGGCGCAAGATCTCTGTGTGAGTCACTTATGACATATAGTGACCATGTCTCCTTCAATCCTGAACGGTTCCTAAGTCTGTTTTTGTCTTTCATGAGCATGGCATTTTGAAAGTGTATAGGCCATTTATTTCATAGAATATCCCTCAATTTGGGTTGTAGTTTTAATTTGATTTATAATTAGAATACATTGTTATTATATGATGTTCATTTGGTCAGTTATGTCAGTCTAAGAGATTATACATTTTCCCATAAGTTTCAAATTTATTAACATAATTTTTCATACTTTTTAATTAAACAATTGTTATATTTGCAGTTACAAGTAGCTTTCCATTCCTGTTATTGTTTATGTACATCATTTCCCACTTTGGTCTTGATATTAGTTATCTAAAAAGAATGAGGTTGAAATTTTGTTGTATTTTTTTTTTTTCCTGAGACGGAGTCTCATTCTGTCACCTGGGCTAGAGTGCCATGGTGTCAGCTTAGCGCTCACAGCAACCTTAAACTCCTGGGCTCAAGCAATCCTCCTGCCTCAGCTTCCGACAGTCTTGCGCCACCATGCTTGGCTAATTTTTTCTATTTTTAGTAGAAATGATGTCTTGCTCTTGTTCAGGCTGATCTCTTGAACTCCTGAGCTCAAGTGATCCTCCCGCCTCAGCCTCCTAGAGTGCTAGGATTATAGACATGCACCACTGCGCCTAGCCTTTATTGTATGTTTTCTAGTTAATTTTTTACTTTTTATTGTTTTCTTCCTTTTACTTTTCTTTGAGTTTACTCTGGCACTCTTTTTCTGGGTTTTTAAGACCGTCTTTTTAGTTCATTAGGTTTCATTTGTCATCTTTTTCATTATAAATGTTTAAGATTGTAAATGTCCCTCTAATTATCACCTTGACTGTAACTCATATATTCTGGTATGTAGTATTTTAATTATCATTTGGTTCTAAGTATTTTCTTTTTCTCTTTTTTTTTTTTGAGACAGAATCTCACTCTGTTGCTCAGGCTAGAGTGCCATGGCATCAACCTAGCTCACAGCAACCTCAAACTCCTGGGCTCAAGCAATCCTTCTGCCTCAGCCTCCTGAGTAGCTGGGACTACAGGCTTGCGCTTCCATGTCCAGCTAATTTTTTCTATATATTTTTAGTTGTACAATTAATTTCTTTCTATTTTTAGTAAAGATGGGGTCTTACAATGCTCAGGCTGGTCTCGATCTCCTGAGTTCAAACTATCCTCCCTCTTCAGCCTCCCAGAGTGCTACGATTATAGGCATGAGCCACCGCGCCCGGCCTGATTCTAAGTATTTTCTAATTTACTTTATAGTTTTTTATTCTGCCTGTGAGTGAATTTCCAAGAAAATGAGGTTCACATACTTATTTTAATTGCCTGTGGTGTTGTGGTCAGAGAATGTGTATGCTACCAATTCTTTTTATATATTGAGAATCCTGGCCTAGAACAGGATTCTCCCCAATATTTTGCTCCCTAGGTCTGACTCTGGCAGCATGAAGGTCTGATCCTTGTCATGTCAGCCTAATAAAAAGCAACCTTTCTATTTGGCTCTATTCCCCCTTGTAACAGTCTAGAAAATACTGTCAAGGTAAAAGCCAAGGTGAATATGGGAGCTCACCTTTCATACTTCCTTTCCAGAGGGATGACAGCCTCTCCTTGCTTGCACTGGTGGTTCTCCGGTGTCTTCGTATAGTTGTTCTTATATATTTTTCTGGTTTGTGCCTAGAATCACAACCAGTGAGGAAGAACTTGTAGTTCTGTCCATGGTAGATTTGGAAATGACATCTAGGACCATGAGGTCCCCATGGACTGTTGTCCACTCTAGCTTTCTTGTGATAATAATCAAAAGATATAAGTACATACAAAAACATGGCTCACAGTGTCTTGCAGGTTGAGTAAATGACAACTAGTCTTAACAAATTTGTTGATGATAAAGCATTTTGTTTTTACTATGCATTGAAGCAAAAATTGAAATTGGATGGCACACTTCTTTTATATGTAAATTTTGCCTTTGTCAGTTTGAGGTTGCTCATGAGAGTTTATATTCACCTTCTCCTTGGAAAAAAAACCACCACATACTCGTTAGTTTTTAAATAATATGGTGTTCTGAATGCTATAAGTTGTTCTTTACATGAGGTATACATGTAAAGGTTTTTTTTTTTTTTGAGACAGAGTCTCACTTTGTTGCCTGGGCTAGAGTGCCGTGGCGTTAGCCTAGCTCACGGCAACCTCAAACTCCTGGGCTCAAGCGATCCTTCTGCCTCAGCCTCCCAAGTAGCTGGGACTACAGGCATGC
>CAUYRT010026060.1:0-47356 GCA_963574885.1 Lepilemur ruficaudatus | reverse complement strand
GGGTACCCAGTACAATTTAATGAATGGACTGATCTATCAATCACAGTCTAACAGATTATACATAGAGGCACTCAGGGGATTTAATGAATGATGACTCAATTGATCAATGTCTAGCAGATTGTACAAATTCCTTAATTTTTCCCCACCTCTAGGGATAGGCTGAAGAAAGCTTCATGTGCAGATATGCACGCACACGCACACGCACACAAATGGGGTGGGGTGAGACCTCTCAGTGCCTTAGAACCTTCCAGCAATTGTGGGGTGGCTCATCCCCTCCTTGAGAGAATGCGAAGTGGCACAGGCAGAGGGATGAAGCTCAAGTGAGCAGCTTTCCTTGTCCCCTAGACATTGTGAGTCAGGTCCATCTTCTCCCTCCCTTCCAGAAGACCCTCACTCTCTCACGCTAGGGGAACATCTCTCCTAGTAGCTCCCACACCAACCTCTCCTGTGCCCACCCCCACTCTCCTGCTCTCAGGCCTCTGCCCCTCCCAGATGACAGCCTCCTCGGGTTCCCCACAGCAGGACACCCAGGCACTTGGCATCGCAAACAGGCCTCTGCTCCTTCCACGGCACAGTGGGTTCTGGAACGATCTGAGGAATGGGCTTTTTGGCCAGAGAGGACAAACCCCAAGAATCAGACAAATACCAGCAGCCTGGCCTCCACCCCCCGGGGGCTGATTCATGAGGCCCGGGCGTGTGCCCGCTGGCTGTCAGGCCGGCCCTACGTGCTCAGGGAAATATCGCCGCTGCTCCCAGCGTCTCTCCGAAGGGCCGTGGCCGTAATAACAAGGCGTCCGCCTCCCGCGCGGGAGCCCATCAGTTATTATCTGCAGCACAAACACCTACCACTTTGTACTAACATTTTGGCAGTTTCATACAAACAGAGCACTTAGCGCTGCCCCATAACTCTGAGCTCTTGCTGGGCCCCAGCTCCCAGCTGGCACGGGCAGCCAAGTGGTCTGTAACAAAAAAGTAAAAAAGCAAATGAAACGTTTTTGGTTGTTTTTATGGGCCTCTGCAGCCCGCGCAGCTCCCCTCTGCTCCCGCAGCAGACACATGAGTTCAGATCCTGCAAGACACATTTTTCAGACAGGCCCTGGTGACGCCAGCGCCGGGGATTACAACAGGATGGATTGTGCGGCCCCAAGTGGCATTTTCCGTCCCCGGCCAGGGGCTTCCGCCGGCGGCGCCTGGGATCTGCGGCTCGGGGGCCGCCCACCGCCCACGCAGGGCTCCGCGCTCCCGCCCAGCGGGCACTCGCCGAGCCAGCAGGGAAAACAGAAAGCCCCAGACACGGCCAATGGGTACCCACATATTTGCCTCCCCAGGAGTCCAGGGCCTGAGCAGTTCAAAGGTCTTGGAGCTTTTTGTGTGTTTTGGTGGGTGGGGGAGGTGCAGTTCTGGAAACCACAGGAGATGGTGGGGGGGTGACTTCTTGGTCCTGCAGCCTGGTCTGCTGCCCACTGCATTGGTTATTTTAGCCAATGGACTGCAGAGGTGACTCAGGGCTGGCGGAACTATCTACCTGCCTCATGCCCTTTCTCTGGGCCCCTTCTTCTCTGGTTCATTCAACAAGCTATTGCTTCTTTCTAATGATCCCTGGATCCTTCAAAAACTAAAAATGGTTCAGAGAGATACTGGGGAGCCCTGCTAGGTGCCAGATGCTGTGCTGGGCTCCTTAATGGCGATTACCTCATTAAATCCCAATACAATCCTATGGGAAGGTAGCATTGCCTCTATCTGAAAGGCAAAAAGGCTTGGGCTCAGAGAGGCTAAGTGGCCTGCCCAGGGTCACACAGCTAGTGAATGGGGATGCTGGGACAGAACCCAGAACAATCCAGAATCCAATGTCTCAGTACAAATGGTCATGCTTTTGCCTTCAAATCAGGCTGTCTCCTGGAAAGAAATGAAGGAGCTCAAGAGACATTCTTGCTGACATTTGGCAATGACACCACACATATACAATGTAACAATAGGCAGTTGTCTCTCCTCTCTGGTCTAGGGTGTTGCCATCTGTGCAGCAAAGGGCAAGGATCTGATGTTCCCTTAGGTCCCCTGTCTCTTACATGTGACCATGGTGGGCTCTAACCTTCAGAACATGCCTACCCTTATGCTCAGGCCTTCTGTTCCTCCTCCTCTTCATTCACACTGAGGTTTCTACAATGGCCTCCAGCTGCCTCCCTGCCTCAGTGGGCACATTCACAGTGTGCCCACAACAGCCCGCAAGGATTGTATAACAGGCCACTGTACAATATCCACACTCTTTGGCTTGGTGCCCAAGGCTCCCAAAGTTTGGCCCCTACTCCCAGGTACAAAGCATGTGGGGCACCAGACCCAGAGGACAAGAGGAAGTGGGAAGAAGCTAGGTCTAGGTAGGTTAAAGAGATGGAAGCTGACCTAGTCCTGGGCCATGGCCCAGCTTGGTTGAGGGCAGAGGCATTGGGAGCTCTTGGCATCAGGGCGATGGGTGGCATGTTGGGCATTCAAGGCAAGACTCTGGCACAGTTGGAGAGACAGTGGGAGGATAACCAGAGCATGACTCAGTCTTGGGACTATGCCACTGCTGCTGGTTCAGGCCAGGGTCTGACTCTTGAGAGAACCAAAGGGCTAATCAGGGAAACCAAGGTGGTCAAGACAGAGAGTGGGGTAGGGAAGATCTTGCCCGTTAGTCCTCATGCAGACCTCACTCACTGCAAACTTAACTCCCACCTCTCAAATAGGCTAAAGGCTGAGGCCTCCGCTGTGCAGTCTGCCTTGACCAGGGCTGACTTTGAAGCCTGTGGGAAAACAGGTGAGGGTTAGGGTTAGGGTTAGATTTAGGGTCTGCTGCCCTTCATGGCGGGGGTTCCTGCTGTGTTCTTGCTGCCGCTGCAGTGGTCCTCATTGCTCAAGACTGTCTGTTCTCTCTCATCACCACCTTTCCACTCCTCCTCTAGGAAGCCCCCCACCAAGCCTCTCCTGATCTCACAAGCCTAGTTGGGAGGTCACTCACATGGCCTTGCCTTCTTTTAGACAATTTTCACTCAAAGGAGAACTTAAAGTCGTCAAGAATTCACACAGAGCCTTCTTCTTCTCTTAAACCCACCCCATTTAGCCCGGGGCTGAGGAGTGGGAGGTGCTCACATACTCATTCAACAATAGCAAAGATTTCTCTGCCAAGTGGCAGAGAAAGCAGGACAAAGATGACCTTAGTCAAGAGTTCATCGGATCTGGAATCAGATTATAAGGATTGTTGAGATCAGGGCCCATTGAGGTGGTGGCAAAAATGAAGAGAATTCAGAGCTGGAACACATGGACAAGTTCTTAGAGGAGGTGACATGGGGCTGGCACAAGCCTGGGCTGCTAATGAGCAAAGGAGAGGAGGCAGGCAGAGGAAGATCAGGCTGTGAAGGCTGGCTCAGGCTCTCATTAGACAAATTCAGCAGCTCCTGAAGGGCTTTTGTCCTGAAAGTGACCGGAAGCCATGGAAGGTGAGATATCTAGTCAGATTCCCCTGTTAGAAAAAAATCTTGAAAAGCTTTAAAGACCTCATTATCTGGATGACCTTGAATGAGTATCTTAAAGGTTTGAGTTTCAGCTTCCTTATTAGCAAAATGGCAAAACTAATGCCTACCCTTTATAGACTAGACTATAAGGCACTATTGCTTGGCAAATATTGTTGATAATAACGATGGTATTAAAAAGAGGATATAGTAAAAGGCCTGCCCTCTTCCCTTTCAACCTCCCTGAATCAGACCAGAGAGGCCCGGAGGCCACAGCCCCTCAGAGACCAGCCAGGGCCCAGAATCTCCTTGGTCTAGTGGAAACCTCAGCCTCAGGGTGGCCTGCCGGCCCTCTGCCTGCCCAGCTGCCAGGCCTGGGAATAGACAGGCCCAGCCCACCCTAATTACTCCCATCTTGGCATCTGCCTTTGGTTAAATGCACAACTCTGCTCACTGGCTCAGATCATCAGCCATAAACAGAGCATCTGTATGGCGAATGCTGCTGTTTAAAAATAGCCCAGCCTTGGGAACCGCATTTCCCTGCCCTGGGAGTTCCTGGAATGGGAGAAGGACCATCCTTGGTGGATTGAGCCCTCCAGCCAGCCTTGGGGTGCGCAGACCAGGGCAATAAAGGGGCTGCCATGCTGGTGCAGTTCCCCACGCAGCCACCAGGTGGCGGCAGGGCTGCTGCCTGGGGGGCCCGGGCGGCAGGGTGGGGTCCCAGCCCCAGCCCCAGCCAGCGCAGTCTCCTGCTCTCCCACCGCTTGCCCGGGAGCTGGCTGTGGGCAGCGGCTTGGCAGCCTGCGGCTGGAGGCGGGTGGTGGGGTGGTGTGGGTTTCAGCCTCCCCGGAGGGCCCTCACGGCTGTGTGCTGAGCAAACGTTCGGGCTGATGTCCGCAACATGCGGAACCAATTTTCGGGGAACTCGGCAGCCAGACCATCCACCTTTGGGCGGGAAGCAGGCTCACTGTGGGCCCTGGGGGCTCAGTGTCTCCCGTTTGGAAAGTCAGAGGTCTCCTCCCGGTGGGGGCAAGGCCAAGGCAAGCCTGGCTGTATGGGGGCCTGAGAATTCATCTGCCCTGGGCTGGGGAACTAAGCTCTGGGCTCAACTACCATTTTTTACAAAGCTCCTACTATGTGCCCAGCATTTTCCATGCAGCTTCTTATGTGACGCTCACAACCACCAATCTCAGCGAGGCTCAGCCAGGCCACTGCCCAGGGCCCCGGTATTTAGAGGGCATTAACATGTCACTAGAATACGCCAGAAACGCGAAGCTAATTTAGGTCTCCAAACAAAGGCAGAAATATAAACTGATTCTTCTGCTACTGGAGGGCCCTCAAGTAAGAGGCCTCCCCTGACCTCCCAAACCTCCCTGAGTCATACCAGTGGGGTGTGGGCACCGCAGCCCCTCAGAGCAGCAGCCAAGGCCCAGAGTCCCCTTCCTAGTGGAAACCTTAGCATCCGTCATCTCTTAGATTACCCCCATCCCTTACGCTACCCCCCACAAAATGAATGCAGAATATTTAAAGCATGCATCCTTGAAACATGGCAGTATCAGTTTTTTTAGGTTTCCACTGCCTGGTCTTGGATGATATTGTAATCACTCCCATTGTACAGATGAGAAAGCCGAGACCAGGGAGCTAAGAAGTGATGGAGCTAGTTCCTAAGGAAGGTGGGCAGGGGCTGTAACTGCAAGAAGGGTGAATGAGATGCCAGGCAGGCAAACTGAGTGGGTACTCTCTCGACTCTATCAGCTTGTGCAGGGCAATTCACCCATTCGAGACTCAGTTTCCTCACCCATGTGGTGGGAATCATAACAGACCTTCCCTCTGAGAATCAAGCAAGGTCTGGGAACTCTCGAATGCTGAGCACATAGCTCCGCTGTGACACAGGCTGTGGTGTGGAAGCATCAGGGGAGGAGGTGAAGGGGCAGGAGAACATTGGAAGAATGGAGTAGTCCCAGAAAGTCATTGCATGACCAAACAGGAAGAAGGAAAACTAACATGGTAGCTCCCACCAAAATATTTGACAGACGTTCCCTGAGAAAGGACATTCACTAAGAAAGACATTCCCTAAGAAAACAAAGGCCCTCTCCTTACCCAACTGCCCTCCTCTCACCCTTGCCCTTCCTGCTCCTCAGTCACGGTGCTTGGCCACCTTGAGTGCCGGCGGCAAGGAGCTGGGTGGCATTGAGCAAGTGTGGCTCGCTCACTGGGTGTCCACGTGAACAAGCAGCCCAGAGCCTGAGTGTGCCACACTCAGTCGTGTGACAGGACTGGGTGAACATGAGTCGGGCTTGGGTGAAGGCGCGGCCACGCTCTGGTGGCCGTGCACAGCCAGTGGCGGTCAGCACATTCACTGTAACCGCTCACCATGCCAGAGAGGATTGGCTTCCACTCCCCCTGGTGCATCTTGCTCCATCTCCCTTTCGAAGAAACGTGTCCCAGCCGCTGTCTCCCACGCACTGTCCGGCTGCTCCTGCAGGCTCGAGCAGCAAGAACTGTGCTGTGGTTATGGCGCCCCTGGTGGTGGGGTGTGGGGCAGCCCAGGCTGGGGACAGTCAGGATGCTGCAGAAGGCTGGGGAGGGTGCTTGGGGGCAAGAAGGGAAACAAGGACAGGCGCTTCTCAGCACTCTGCCAGGCTGTCATCTCCTCCCACTGCCACTTCTCAGGGACGTTACAATTGGCGCTCCCATCTGATACGAGCTTGCATGCAGAGGCCACCTCGCCATCAGGCAGGAGGATTGAATAATCGTGGTGTGTGAGGGAATCGTATTATACAATTACACACAGGCACAGCCCTAACAAGTCCCAAATTTCACATTCAACATCTCACTTAAGGTTATGAATTGCATCGTATGGTGTAGGAAGCTGAGGCCAACAGGTTACACTCTGCAGAGGACAGTGAGCAAGTGCTCAGATGCCTCTGGCCAGGCCCTCACCTGCTGGACGAAAGCTCCAGGCTCGTAACTGTGTTTTCCAGCTCCAGCAGGATCAGACTTGGCCACTAAGCGCCTCGTCTCTCACCAGGCCACTCCACCCATCCTGGCTGCAGCCATGCAGAATGTCTTGCTGTTCTCCAAAGAATTTTTTCTGGAAGATCCTTCCCCCTTCTCTGCCTGAGATACTCCTACTCTTTTCAAAACCCAGCTCAAATATCACCCTCTCTCCATCCCCAAGGCAGAGTTGGCACTCCTGCCTGGGAGCTGCCACTGCACCACTCCCCTCCCCTCCTGGAATCACAACAGTGACTGTAGGAGCAGCATTTCCTGAGGTCTGCCCCGAGTCTCATACTGTGCGGGGGACTTTGTACATACTTCCTCTGTGCACTCCCTGAGGACTTTGACCAGGGTGAGGCAGATGAGGCACTGACTTTGGCTACAAAATTTCAGGGGGTGCCAAAAATTCAGTAATCAAGATAATGTGCTAATGTAATATTTTTAAAAATTAAAACCAGCTCCTATTTGAAACATGCAGCACATCATGCATACACGCAAACCTGCTCACTCACACGTGCACGTGCACACACCGGCCAGCGTGTGCCTTTCTGATGCATCTGGCTTTTTCCCTAATAAAGGTCTTTTGTGACTAGGGAAATGGTTCTCAGTCAGAGATATTGGGGTGCAGTCTCAAAAAATAACCAACAAAGAAAAGCATGTCCTATTTCCTTAGGCCAGAGTCTCTCAAAGTACGGTCCATTGGAATAACCTAAGAGAGTTATAAACATGGTGTTTTGACACAACTCAGATTGACTAAACTTAGACTCCCTGGGAAAGTGCCCTGGGAATATGCATTTCTAAATGCTTCCTAGCTGATGGCTGGGGATGCTAGCGTTGGCTTAACATTGCCCTGAAATATTATGCTCTGTGGGCTTCCAAAAAAATTAACTCCTTATTTCCTTCCATGGTAGCAAAATGGCAGCCAATCTCAGACTTTCTCTGCTAAAGTGCCACCAATGGCTAGCTACAGTCCCTGTCCCCTGCCTGCTATTACATGCCTGGGCTGACTGACGTGGGAGTGGGTGGTCAGACCCATTCAGTTCTGCAGAAAGAACACATCTGACACAATCTGGCTATAGTTGCCAACACCGGGAACTATAAATTCATTCATTTGTCCTTTCCTGAGCTAAGTCTGAGTGCGGAAGACCATGGTGTGCAAAAAGGAGAAAGGAAGGACACTCTCTCTGGCCCCAGAGATATACAGCTATATCAGCTACAGATTATCTAGCTGATACAATTACAGACAGATTATGATCTGTCAAGTAAATCATGGAAGTGATGACATTATACGATATGTGATGTGTATCAAAATATAAGGTTTTATTGTTCTATCATAGAGAGTTTACGCTGAGTACAGGAGACAGATATTAATGGGAGAATCACAAAAACAAACGTAAAATTACAACACTGACAAGGGCTGTAGGGGAGATTTGTGGCACTAGCAGAGTGGATGACAGGTGTCAAGAAGGGCAAGGAAGGCTCCTGTGAGGAAGTCACGATTACGTCTATCCAAAGGACAGATATGAATGAACCAGATGAAGGTGTGGGGAAGAGGGTCCATTAAGAGGGAACAGCACATGCAAGGCAGTGGAGATACTGCGAGAACGTTCCTGTGTCTGAGCACCGAGGGCAATGGGAGAACTGAGCCTGGAGGTCTGCGATGGGGCTTTGGGTGCTGTCACGATCAGATTATTGATTAGGGAAGAGCCAGTGGGGACATCATGTCTGTCCACCCACCGAGGGATGGCATTGGGCTTCCTGCTCTGGCAGTTCCCTGGGGCCTGCTGCTGAGGGGGAGCGGGGTACAGCCCAGACAGCCTGGAGCTGACAACTTATTTGCCCCTGGTGGTTAGACTGTTTCTGTCATAACAAACATTTCTTCACAACACAATAAAAAAATCTCCTAGGTTGACAATATATGGTTGTCATTGTTCTTTTTGCTTCTGAAAAATCCATAAAGAGGAGAAGAAATCCGTCATATTGTCAGAGAAGCAAGCCTAGGTGGAATATTGAGATGCTGTTCTCACAGATGATCTTGAAACTGTGTCCTTTGCAGCCTCAGGGATCCAGCAAGACAGGGTCCCAGCTATACCTGCTTGAGCACTGGGAACCCATCCAGCATCATGCCCGGGTAGGGCACCTACTGTGTGCCAGACAGATCTGTGCCGGCACTGAGGACCCGTCAGACCACGGCCTTCAGGAGAGTTCTAGCCAGTGGAGAACCTCCCCTCCAGACCATGGTCTGGCGCAGGTGGCAGGATCTTGCAGTTCTGAGCTAACAGGAAACATCACATATTTTCATACAGTCCTTCATTAAAAAAAAAAATATGTATCATCCTAGCACTACATCAATGGACAGAACTGGAGCTATTATTCCCGTTCTAGATATAGGCATATTAAGGCTCTGAGAGCTGCTGGCTGTGCAAGTAGTGAATGTCAGTGGGACAAAAAGCTCCACTCTCTGGGGAAACCAGAGGATGCCCCATGCCTGTTAGTCTGTCACTGATGAATAAGCAACAGCCTAAGCATATTCTGCTTCTTTCCGTGTTTCCAAGTGAAAGTGACAGATCGATCAACGCATTGCATTTTTTCTCAATGACAGGAACTAATCATTTTCTAATCACCAAGAGGCAGCGTGACCTTCAGAGTCAGACAAAGCTGGGTTCTAATCTACTTAGGAGCTCTGTGACCTTGAGCAAGTCGTGTCACCTCTTTTTCTTAGCTATAAAGTAGGTATCATAATCTGTCAAGTAAATCATGGAAACGATATTATACAATATGTATCAAAATGCAAGGTTTTATTGTTCTATAATAGGAACTCTAAACTCTTGACTAGGATGGTCATGCACAACTTGTCCTTGGAGTTTAATCAGCATAAGGCACCAGCCACCTCCTCCATCCCAAACAGGCTATCACTGTGCCTGATAACTTGCTTGCCCCTGTATCTGAGAACCCCTTTCATCCATTCACCACCCGCAACAAGGAAAGGGTTTGTACAAACAACAAGTTCACTATATTGCAGAATGCACTTTTTCCCTCCGCTCTGTCCTTAGAGGACTCTGTCATGTCAACTCAACTATCACTTTCTCAAAAGGTTCTTCCCTTACCATCTTAGCCCTATAGTTTACCAGTAACTGTAGGTTTTGCATAGATGTCTTTATCAGGTTGAGGAAGTTCTCTTCTATTATTAGTTTGCCAAAAGAGTTTTTTTTAACATGAATGGGGTTGATTTTTTTCAAATGTCTTTTCTGCATCTGTTGAGATAATCATATGATTTTTCTCATTGGATTAATCAATATTGTTTGTCAATATATGGTGAATCATATTGATTGCTTTTAAAATATTAAACCAACCTTGCATTCCTAGTTAAGCCTCACTTGGTCGTGATATAATTTTCTTTTTATGTATTGTTGAACTCGATTTGTTAATATTCTGTTAAGGATTTTTGTGTTTGTATTCATGAAGGATATTGGTCTGTGGTTTTTCTTTTTGTGTAATGGCTTTGTCTGGTTTGGGCATCAGGGTAATGCTGAACTCTTAAAATGAGCTTGGGTAAGTTGGGATTAATTTTTTCTTAAATATTTTAGAGAATTTACCATGACACCTGTGGACCTGGAATTTTCTTTGTGCGAAGGCTTTTAATTACAAAATCAACTTATTTAATAGATACAGAACCATTCATATTTTCTATTCTTTTTCTGTTAGTTTGATAATTTGTCTTTTAAAAATGTATCCTCTTCATCTAAGTTTTCAAATTCATTGACCAAAAAGTCAAAGAGATTTTTCGTAGTTGTTTATTCTCCCTCCCTTCTTTCATTCTTGTTATTTGCAACTTTTGTATTGTTTTCTTTTTTCTTGTTCAGTCTCATTAGAGGTTTATCAATTTTATTGATCTTTTCAATGAACCAGCTTTTGGTTGCATTGATCTTTCTCTATTGCTTGTACATTTCAATTTCATTGATTTCCACTCTTAGCTTTGTTATTTCCTCCTATTTACTTTGGGCTAAAAGAGCTTTTCAATCACTTAGATCTCCCCTCCTAGGATGGCAATTGTGTTTGTAAACACTAATCCTCCTCCCTCACCTTTACAATAAGAAAGTGTCTATCAATTGTTAAGTTCCTCCTGCTGTTTATAAAATCAAGTCGACCCACCCTGTCACATATCCCATGCCAAGTCATAAATGTCTACTAAAAACAGCATTATTCCTAGTCAGAGATTGTAAATATACAACAGCCATATTGCAGTTGCCCCCTCCCATACTGTCGGCAGACAGTTCTAATCAATCAGGCACCCGTTTCTGCTGAACTCACATATAAACTTCTTCAACCCAGCAATCTAAGCTGGACTACCCATCACTAGAGCATTCCTGGGCACAAAACTAACAAAACTTCAGAAGGGGACCCTACCTGAGGAGTCCAATCCAGACAGGTCTGTCCCTGCCCATTCAGATGCTGGCCTCTGCTTGTTCAGATGGCTGGGAGGCCTTGGTGGGAAAGCTTCTTCCCAAAGTGCCCCCCCTGCTTTCTCTGGTCACCTGTTTTACAGAATCCCAGCAAAGGACTCAGACGAGGGAGCTTCCTGTCCACAACCCCCAGGAGCCTAGTGTCACCCCCATGCCTCACTGAGCACTGTCACACAGACTCTTCCTGAAATATTTGTCTTGATAGATTCCCAAGTTCCCACAGAGCCTCTAAAACAGGAACACTATCCAGGAAAAATGTTTCAGAACCTTTGTGATTCATGGGCCCCACTGAATTTTCAGGGGCCAGGGGGAACAGATTCTTAAGGGAAAGATTAGAAATATGAATATCTCCTGACGTAATTCATCATATTCAGCCCCATAGAACGTCTTTGGGATTGATTAACGGGATCCAGCTTCCAAAGACCTGTTGACATCTGCTCTGTCTCACTTGATGCTGAAAATCTGGCAGTCCCGAGGTTATGAAGGTAGAACTGGGGGGCAGGCAGCACTGAGCCTGCTCTGAGGCTGTAGTGAGGATAGGTTGAAGTTTCCCATACATGCTTTTGTCTGTTACTGCTTCCTGAATGACCTCTCCACTCTGCTTTCACCAGAGTACCCTAAGCCATCCTTGAGGTCTGCAGTGTCCAATATGGTAGCCATAGACTCATGACTATTAAGTTTAAGTTAAGTAAAAGCAAACAGAATAAAAAATTTAGTTTCTTAGTCTCACTGGTCACATTTCAAGTACTCAATAGCCACATGTGGCTAGAGGCTACTGGCACAGGTATTTTTTATCAATTTCATGATTTCAGAAAGTTCTATTAGACAGCATTGCCCTGGTCTAGACAATCACTGAGTCTCTTCAGACTGGTAGAGAATGAATTGATCTATTGGGAGCTCCGTGGAGATTATAGGCCAGTGTGAAGACTAACAGTCCGTACCCTCTACTGTGTCCTGCATGGTATGAAGCTTGGGTTGGCCGCCTACATGTGCCCACAATTCTGAGAAGGGTCAGTTCAGTTCAGTATGGTTTCTTGACCATCTGCATTATGCCACATCCCTTGCTAGGTGCTAGAGGTTTTCAAATGATAATGTGCCTTCCAGGAGTTCAGTGATGAGGGTGGAAGGCAGGTCATAAAAACCTATAATGACACAAGAGCCCAGGCAGAGCAGAGAGTGTGTGACAGAGGCCTCAGGAGCACAGATGAACTGAGATTATCACTGACAGGGAAGCTAGGAAAGCTTCAGAAAATAGCCCATGTCCAAGTAGCTTGAAGGATAAATGGGAGTTCCCCTGACGGCCCTGGAAAAGAAGGGCAGTTCAGAAAAAATGAACAGTATGTTCAAATACAAACAGGCAATCTGTAGCACAATGGGTCGGGGAACTATAAGCAAGTTGATATCTGTGGAGTACAGATTAGCCTAACATTGTGTCTGTCAGTGGCATCTTCATAGCTCACTGCAACTTCAAACCCCTGGGCTCAACTAAGTGATACTCCTGCCTCAGCCTCCCATGTAGCTGGGACTACAGGTGCATGCCACCATGCCCCACTAATTTTTCTATTTTTTTGTAAAGATGGGGTCTTGCTACGTTGCCCAGGCTGGTCTTGTCGAACTCCTAGGTTCAAGCGATCTTCCTGCCTCAGCCCCCTAAAGTGCCAGGATTACAGGCATTAGCCACCACACCTGGCCTGTAACTTTATTTTTCTAAATGTCATTGAATTCTGTTTTCAGCCCTCATTATGCCCAGATGGTGGGAACTCAAGATAAAAGGGTCCTGGGTGACATCATTTGAGGTGCTGAATAAGCTTCACCAGAAGGTAGTTCTACCTCTGGATTTTGGTTATGTAAATCATTAAGTTCCTGTTCTTTTAAGCTACTTGGAATTGAGATTTTTTGCCACAAATGATCCATTTAGAAGGAAGGGAAAATAAAACTGTGCTAATTTAAGTGAGTGGTTCTCACTCTTTTGTGAGCATCAGAACCTCCCAGAGGGCTTATTAAACACAGGTTCCCAGGCCCCATCCTCAGAGACTCCCAGTCAGCAGGTCTGAGGCGGCGCCCTTGAATTTGAATTCCTAACAAGCTCCCAGATGCTGCTCCCAATTCAGGGGCACACTTTGAGTGGCACCGGCTTCGCCACTTACCCTAGGTCACTCTGCTCGTGAGTGGCAATGTCAAGTTTGAACACAGCTCTATCTGATTCCAAGCTCAGAACTTTGTCTACTCACTACCTCTGGTAAGCGGGGGAAGAGTGTTTTCGCAGAAGGATAGTCAGTGTATTTGTGTTCCTTAAGAGGGAAAAAAAAAATCCACGTTTAAGTTGCTTAGAGGATAAGTGCGATCACTTCCAGCCACGCTTGCTCGATTGCTCTCCCTTTAAGCCAGTCCTGTTCCTGCCCCGGCTGTCTTTTACCTACAAAAGGTATCTCCCTCTTCGCACACACAGTACTTCATTATGTGGGCCACTTAATTACATGTATAAAATGGAATGAAATTTCATATGTCCATATGGAGTTGTGTAAGGCAATATTTTTATAATGTTGCTTCCAGCCATCGTGTGAAAGTTATAACGTCACTGCCACATAATTTCTTGGAAATTCCCACCTAATACTACACGGATAATGCGAAAACCAAATAAACTTTTTTGTACCCTTCCCCGTCTCCCTCCCCCAACAGTCTAATGAACTGCTCCCGTGGTGGAGGTTAAATGCATGGAGAACTCTGGAAGACTCAGAGCATAAAATTGAGCCGGGCCTCCAAGGCCACCTCAAGATGGTCAGGGTTGGGGGTGTCCTGCTTTGGCTAAGGGGTAGGGGATGTTGCTCTTTCCCTTCCCATCCTTCTGGTATTTGGATAAAATATTAGGGTGGGTGCTTTGCTTTTTCACTAGGGATGGAGAAGGAGACGACCCAGGATGTGTGCAGAGGAAGGCCAGGAGGGAAGTGAGAGGGACGTCACTGAAGGCACCCAAAGAGTGAGGAGAGAGAGGGAAGCCTGCAAGGCAATGGCTGCCGCCATGGGCACAACAGGGAAGCCATCTGGAGGCCTGGACTCATTGACATCTGGGTCGGAATCCTGGTGGATTCCAGTCCACTTAAGTGGTGGAATGCAAGCTTGTGACGGCTTGGACAATTATGTTTAGCTCAGTTCCGTAAACACTGATGGATGCTAACCAGGATGCTAGGTGCTGAGCTAAGAGCTGAAGACTTGGAAAGGAATTCGGCATTTGCCTGGGTGCAAATGACCACAGGGCAGCTGTGTGGGACACTGGTGTGCAGTATTAATGTCCACCATGTTTAGATTTTAAGCAAAAGCGTGATGTGATCAGATTGATGGTTTAGAAAGACCACCTTGGCTAAAGATGGGGTGGTGGGAAGGAAGTTCAGGTCATACATTACTGCAAGTTACAGAAAAAGATCTCAAAGCCCTGAACCAAGGCAGAGCTATACAGGAAGCGGAGGAGGGCACAGTCGAGAAACACTGAGGAGATAAAAGCAGTAGGATTTGCCAAGGACAATGGAAGAGCCTAGGATGACTCCCAAGTTTCAGGATCAGAAGGCCAAATGTCGACATTATTGCATCCATCCTCTGCATCTAGCACAGTTTCAGGCACAGAGTAGATATTTAATCAATTACTTCTAAGTTGAATTAAATCAATCATCACAAAATTAATCTCTCTAAGCTTTTTTTCCCGTTTCTAAGAAGTTCATTGTTGTGGAGATTAAGTTCAATGGCGTAGGTAAAAATCCCTAGTTCTGTATCTGGCCCACAGTAAGTATGAAAGAATTGTAAGTTCTTCACCCTCTAAAAACTCCACTAAGGATTCAGAAGACAGTTAAAAATGTCAGATTGAACATAGATATCTTAGCTCTGCTTCCTCCTGAGACATCACTAAAATACTAGTAAAGAGATGTTTTAAAGGCATAAACCCAGAGGGCAAAGGGAACGGTAGAGAAGACCTTAGCACTAAAATTTTAGGAGGTGGGAAGCAGACTGTTAGATGTAACTGACTTAGCAGGCCCGGGGAAGCCCAAGCCCAAGCCAGCAGTGGGGAGACCAGAGCAAAATGACTTACATTGAAGAGTCTCCGACTTCAGAGTCTAAAGGCTCAGGAATTGTCGCTAATAGCCCCGGAAGTGAAAGTAAAGGTGAGCCTAAAGCAGAAGAATTGGTTGAAAGTCTGTTTAAAGAATAGATGGAAAGATGTGGAAACAACCCAGTGCCCATCAATACAAGAGTGGATTAATAAAATGTGGTATATGTACACCATGGAGTACTACTCAGCCATAAAAAAGTGGTGAACTAGCACCTCTTATATTATCCTGGATGGAGCTGGAGCCCATTCTTCTAAGTGAAGTATCATAAGAATGGAAAAGCAAGCACAGGTATTCATGTACTCACCATCAGATTGGTACTAATTGATCGACACTAATGTGCACATATGGAAGTAACATTCATCGGGTGTCAGGCAGGTGGTGGGGGGCGGAGGGGATGGGTAAAGCCACACCTAAAGGGGCAGTGTGCGCTGTCTGGGGGATGGGCACGCTTGTAGCTCTGACTCTGGCAATACAAGAGCAATTTAAGTAACCAAAGTTTGTACCCCTGTAATACTCTGAAATAAAAAAAGGTGGATTTTCTCCCCAACTCAGCACCAAGGCTGTGACTGCCCTTCCCTCTAGCAGAAGGCTAGAGACATAGTCTCTCAAAAGGACAAAACAGAGAATCTCTAGACACCAGCCACTGAAAATAAAGGTGTTAAATGGAAGTTAACGTAGAGAATATTTTCCTCCTCAACCCCCAGAGGGCAGGCAGCCAGGCTTAGACCTACCAGAGAGGAGACTGGAAGATCTTTCCTGGGTGAATCTTATAGAAGACCTAAAGATGCTGACATCATACGTTCTCCGTGGAAACAGCCCAGCCATGTCACTTAGAATAAAGATTTTAAAATAAAAAGTACCTCCCTCATACATGAAAGGTGCCATTGCATTTAAATATGAACAGAGAGCCAAGGTTCACCAGACCCATTAGGAAAGGTTCTGATATTTAAAAAAGATAAGAATATAAGAAACCAAAATGTAAGCTGCATGAGGTTGGGAATATTTGTCTCCTAAGTTATCCCACATTTCTGGTTGCCTGGCATATGACAAGCCCTTAATAAATATGATGAATGAAAAAATGAAGCAATTAAGAGGAATTCAGGATCATGTAAGGAAAAGAAAAAACATTCTAACTATAATCAATTTTTTCAAAGGGATAAGAAAAGTTACAGCCTTCATAAAACAAAACCAATCTGCTATAAAAAAGAAACTTTCAGAGAATAAAGAACATTTGGAAATTAAAAATATGATACAGAAACAAATAGCTTAGTTGACATTTGGAAGATAAAGTTAAGAATATTTTTTCCAAAACGTAGAGCAAAAATACAAAAAAATAGAATAGAAAATTAAGTTAAAAGACCAGACCCAGGAGGCTCGACATCTGAATAGTATGAGTTTCTGAAAATGATGCAGAGAAAACTGTGAGGAAAAAAAATCATCAAAGAAATAATTCAAGATAACTTCAGAACTGAATATTATGAGTTTCCAGTTTGAAAAGACATGCTGAGTACCTAGCACAGTCCAATGAGTAAATACATCCCCACAGCAGGGCACATCATCATGAGATTTCAAAACCCTGAGAACAGATTCTACCAGCTGTGAGAGAGCGAGCAAGACCGAGTGCGCATGCGCAGACCGCACGCGATGTTGCAAACCAAGCAACACCAATCAGAATGGCATCAGATTTTTCAAAAGCTTCACTGAAAGACAAAAGACAATAAAGCAATATCTTTGAAATTTTAATGCTATATAATTTCCAACCTAGAATTCCATCAAGCCAAATTATTAACAAAGTGTGAAGGTAAAAATAAAGAAATTTTAGGCAGACTAAATCTCAAAAAAAGGTGCCTCTCATGCACCCTTTCTCAAGAAGCACCCAAAGGATGTGCTCCAGCAAAACAAGGAAATAAATAATGAAAGAGAAAGCCATGGGATCTAGAAAATAAGGTACCTAACATAAGAGAAATCTGCATTGTAGTGGGGAAGGAAGATCCCAGGACCAAAGTTATACACTATTGGCCTATCAAGCAAAAGATCTATAGTGGAGCAGAAAGTAGTTTTTCAAGAGGATAAAATTGACAAATGACTAATGTGTTTGAATATATTGAGAGTATATTTCCACAAATGGAAGGATTAAATTTGTGATTAGTACATAAACTAGATAAAATTCTGGACTACAGGAAAAATAATGCATGCAGGAAAGAGAAAATCATCTTAATAGTCTACATGCCTCAACCATGAACTATGATTACAAAGTTGGTATACAAAGTGAGGGAATATAGTAGGAGATTCATCATTAATTCTTAAAACCAAAACATCAGGAAGCAGCTCTAAAGGACATCTATTTAAAGATACTGGATATGAGAGGGGTTGGTGGTAAATATCTCAAAAATCAGCTAGAAGAAAAGAAAGTGTTTCTGAAGAAATGGAAATGGTGTTTGGGGTTGCTGAGGGACTGCTCTTTTTTGCAACAATCTCTGTACACCTATTTGACTTTTAAAGTCATGTTCATGAATAGTTTTGATAAAAGTGAAAACCAAATATTATAATAAAAATATTATTAAATAATATTTGTATAGCATTCACTGTCTTCTTTTGTCTAGCACCTGTCCTATTTTGGATGCTTAATAAATGTGCTCTGAATGAATTAATAATAACAATAGTTACCACACTTTTAATGTATAGAGTCCATTGCCTTCCAGCAACCAGACAGTCTTTTTTCTAAGTCTCTGTAAACAGATTCTATCACTCTTCTGCTTAAAATCATCTCACTGGTCCTCACTGTAGCTGGCAGGGAGGGAGTGGAGCTCCTTAGCCTGGCCTATAAGAATTCTCTAAATCTGGCTTCCCCAGATTTCTTCTCCCAACACGTTATGCTCCAGGGACTCTGGTCCTTCCTCTGTTCCTGGAATAAGAATCTCTGCCCTCTTCTCCCATTGCTGAGTTTTAAAAACTTGCCTCTACTCAGGCCTGGAATTCCCTTTGCAGGGCTGGATCTTTCTCATCACTCAGACTGTTGTCCAAATGTCACCTCCTCCGAGAAAATTCCCAGCCGCCCTCTCAAAATAGCTCCAGCCCAGTCACTCTCATGCCACCATTCTGCTTTGCCTTTTTTCATGATGTTGCTTACTTTCTGAAATCATGTTATGCATCTATTTAGTGCCTGGATTTTCTACCACAGTGTCAGCTCCATGAGAGCATCACCTTGGTCTATCTTCTTCAGAGATGTATTATCCAGGGCTTTGAACACTGCCAGACATAGAGTAGGCATCTCAATCAACGTTTTAGAGTAACACACAATCCTCATAATAACACTGTGAGGTAAGCATTCTTAGTCCTATTTAACAGATATTGCAGATAAGGCTCAGAGAGGTCAAATGACTAGCTGACCAACACACAGCAGCGTAGGTGTGGCATCAGAATGCCTGCTTTGCCAAACTCTTGACACCTGCGCTGTTTCCATTCTCGCCTGCTTTCCCCAGATTGGCACCACCCTCTTCTCTCCCAGATCTGCTAACCACTAACCCTGTGGTTCTCAACTTTAACTGCCCTGTGAATCACCGGGGGGGTAGGGAACTTTAAAAACATCCCAAACCAATTAAATCAGAAACTTTGGAGATTTCAAGTATTTAAAACTCCACAGTATTTAAAGGATTTTAAGCATCCTGGTAATTTCCAAACGCAGCCCTGGTTGAGAACCACTGCTTTAATCCAAGGCTTCTCCATAGGTGGAGCCAGACTTAAGGTGAGCTGTGAGATTTTTCTAACGTACCTTAGGATTTGCTCTTCTCGTCCCATGTATTGTGGAGTCTTGTTGGTTTCTTTTCATACCTGGCCTGGCCCAGAATCTCCTTTCCCACTGGGTAATCTCCATCTTCATGAGCATCAGCAAATGTTTGAAGATCAAGAGCAATCCAGCATCCCCCAGGAACACACTGCGGTGCTCCATAACACATGTGCAACGAGAGATGTGCTGTGCCCGCCCCTCTAGGACAGGGGTTGCCAGACTCTTCTAATAAAGGGCCTGCCGGTAGGTATCCCTGGCTCTGTGGATTATACGGCCTCAGCACAGCCGCTCCATTCTGCCATTGCAGTGCAAAAGCAGCTGTAGGCAATGCGTTTAAAAGGGGGCATGGCTGTGTTTCAGTAAAACTTTAAAAAATATAGGTGTTGGAGTGGATTTGACTCTTGGGCCATAGTTTGCTGACCCCTGCCCTAGATGTAGTGGCTCTTGGCTTCCCTCGTGGCGGAACTCATGTTCTCCGAAAGACTGATGGGTGAGACAGGGGGATGGGCCCATTCTGGGATTCACAGCTGTAAATTGTAGCAAGAGAAATGAAACGGGAGGCAGAGGAGAAGGAGAAAGAGAAGACCTAAGTTATTGATGCTGCTGAAGCAGGCCCAGGCTCTAGAAGGATATTATTTTTATGCAACAAAGATCAAGGTCTACTCTGTGAACTTTATTCTCGGTCATGGCAGTCGTGGTCCTAGAACCATCCTCCATTAAACACAGATTCAGTGAGCATCGGCTCGGTGCCAGCCCTTTGCTGATGCCAAGGAAGTGAGAAGGACAAAACCCTGACCACTCTGTAATGGGAAGACAAGACACACTTGAAGATTGACAATTCTGTGTGATAATTGCCATGAACCAGTAGTGGAGATTAGTTATAGTTCACTAAAGGTTAAACATAGAGCCAGAATCCGGCTGGGAATAATATGGGAGTCCTCACCTGGCCACGTGGTCCCCTGGGCTATGGTCAGCATCCCTTCTAGAATGGGAGTCTGGCTTTCCAACTAATTTTTCATATAAAGCCCATCCTGTGTAGGGTTTCAGAGACACGCTGCCCTGTACCCAGTTCCCCTCCTTCTGGGTGACTGATTTTCCTTTGAAAAACTACCGTTTACTCAGTCTATGTGATTTGGGGGGTTGATCTTATTCCATTTCCTGGATCACAGTGATTGGTTCAGCAATGGTCATGTGATCCAAGCCAGGGCAAGGAGATTCGATTTGGGTATGCTTATAGGACATGTTTTTAAGAGAAAGTCCTCTTTCTGTTGAACTTAAAGCGGAGAGAATATAAAAGTCTGGAGCTGCAGAGGAATATCTCATGGAAAGAGACTGCCTGGGCACAAAACCAATCAGAGCAGAGCTGAGAGACAAAGTCTCAATTCCACTGTTTGAACACCTGTACTCAGCCAGGCCTTACGCCATGCTCTCCTTGTACTCTTTCACTTATGTAAGCCGCCACATCCCTTTTTGCTGCATAAGCCATTTAAATTGGGTTTCAGTCATTCATAACGAATAAAATCTAAATCATGCCGTGTTTGAACTCACCAGAGTTTTGTGGGTTTTGGTTTGGTTTGGTTTGGTTTGGAAGAAAGGTTTTCCAGGTGTCTTCAACTTTGTGAATCACCCCTGCTCCAGATGGCCAATCAGAAAACTGGACGCAATTCACGTATCTGAGTAGTCTGAATCCCAGGACCGCAGTAGAGAAATTAATCAACATTCAACCTTCCTTAGCAAGTCCTGTATTTCTTTAGTCTATAGCTACTGTGACATTGAATGGAATTTATAGTTAAACTTAATTTCCTCCGAATATCATATTAAAATTTGTGAAATTAATTTCAAGTTTCAATTGAACAATTTAACTCTTCTGGTCCTCATTTTCTAGATTTTCTTGTTTAAATTAATTGGACTTTCGCCACCCCTTGCAGGAGAGTTGCAAAAAGAGAGAGTCTCGGGTATTACACTCTGTTTGGCAGGCATTTGGAATTCACCAACCTGGAAAATGATCCAGTTTCTTGGGCTGTATTTATAGCCACAGTATTTATCCCTTGGTATGTCTTATCTGACACAGTTTAAGGTCCAGAACCACTAGTGTTTTCCATAGCTGTCCAGGGCAGGCGTGTTTGGCCGACATGCTCCAACACGTTGGCTACCTGTCTTCCTGGCATTTGTGTAGGGTCCAGTTACCTCTGCAGGTGGAGAAACAAAGGCACCCAGCCACAGGCCTAAGGAGAGATGGCTGCCTGGGAATTTAATCCTCATTTCTCCAGTGGCTCAAACCCATATATTTAGCAGGTGTTGTTATTTTCAATATTCACACACAAGTACCTTTTCTAAGTGAATTAATTTCTTTAAAATAGGCAAAGAATGAATTTAATTGATTTCATAAGGATTATTATCCAAATATAGAATATGAGTACTTTTTGCAATTAAATATCTTCTAACTCAAGTGTGAATCAGGGCAGTGTACTGCTATATCATGGGAGAACAATTGGCTCATCCACAGGTCAGAATCTTGATTGTTCTGTGGTTATATAATTCTTTTTTGGTTTTTTTGGGTGGGGAGGGCTAACTTTTCTACCTGCCTGTGTTATTCATTAATAATATTAGTGCTTCTTTCACTTCCAAAAACATGTCTAAATTTTATACCTGGAATTTCTAGTAAAAATCCCAGTTCATTTATCCTTTTCATATATTTACACTTATAATAGAAGTACTAAGCTTTTATTGAAATTAACATGTAATAATACTTCAAAATATAAGCTTCAAAGAAAGGAAAATATTAATAATTGTCCTTGTTTCTGTAGACCTAGTTTGGGTTTTTTTCATAATATCCACTAGCTGATTAATGTTAATCCAAAGTCAGAAACTTTATAGATTGTTTTTTAAGGCAGACACTGTTTTTCTCAAACTTTTTGGGTTTAATTGATGATATAAGTCATATTAGGAAAGATTAGAATATCAAACTATTATTTCCTGAGCCTTAAAATGCTAAATTGTTTTTGTATATACTTTATGGCTCCCAATACATATTATTGCCATCTTAAAACATCTTATGTTGTATTGATGGTAGTAGTGTTGACAGAAATATCAATACAAGTAGCATATTGCCAAAGGGGGGTAGACTGGTATTTTGCTGATTAGTGAGAATATTAGTTTCTTTGACAGGCTTCTTTAGAAGTGAATATAAGTCAAATTCTATTGCAAATAGTCTGGGTTACTCTAGCGATTTGTCTATCCATATACACACTGGAATTTAACTGGTTTGAACGTTTCCACAAATATCTGAACTGCTTCTAAGAGAAAAAAAAAAAAAAACACCCAAAACTTTACAGCAGGATCTGGCTTGTAATGTTTGCTACTCTCTCACTATTTGTCCCAGCGCATCAGTGAGTTTCTTGCCCACTGGTGGCTTCTTTAGGGATCTTTAAACCATGATAACCACATGGTGGTATTGGCAGAAATGGACCCAGGCTTGGGGCTTCATCCTCTCAACTTAGAGCATCCAGATACATTTCACACATCTACATTAACACTGTGTCATGTGCCAGGCCCTGTGAAGATGGGGTGGTAGCTGGAGGTGGGGCACAAGGGTCACAGACGAGCAGATATCAGAGTGCGGCAGATTTTACTTTCTGAAAATGGACACAGCAGCATACCCAGTCCCGTATACTATTGAGAACTTTATCGATCCCACATCAAGAGGTGGAGTTGGATGGGGCAAGAAATTGTAACTGCAGTGATGGATAGAATGCAGTGGAAGTGATGCTCCATGACTTCTAGGCCAAGTCATGAAGGAGGACACAACTTGGCCTCTTCTCTTGCTTTCTTGGGTTGCTCACCCTGATGCTCAGCCACCGTGTTGTGAGGCAGCCCAGGCCACATGAAGAGGCCACGTGTTGGCGTCCCAGCCAACAGCCCCAGCTAGGGTTCCAATCAACAGCCAGTGTCAACTGTGAAACATGACAGCAAATGAACCTTCAGTGTGTTCCAGACTCAGTCTTTGCATTTCTTAGCTGAAGTTCTGGACATTATGGAGCAGAAGGAATAAAAGCTTCCCACTGTGCTTTGTTCAAATTTGCGGACCCACAGAATTTGTGAAGATAATAAATGATTGTTTTATATCACTAAGTTCTGGAGAAATTGCTACTAAGCCGCAGGACCTGGAACACAGAACTCACAATGGAGTGGGGAACCCATTGCAAACTCTATGGTAAGGGCCAGACTCTGAAGAGGACTTGATATAGAGCACGCATTCTCAATGGGGCAGTGTCGCCTTCCACAGAGGGCAGAAATTAGTTCATGGGTGTAAAAAATAACATATTTTTTAAATAAATAAAGCACAGATATACATAGAGTATGTAAACAGATAGTAAATCTGTGGTATTAAAATCTCATGGTGGGTGGAGGGCTACTAGGGGGAAAAATATCTTAGAAGATACCTTAGGTGCTGACAATGAAAAAGGTTGAGGAACTCTCAACGAGGGGGAAGAGATTCATTCTGAGCGGCAGAAAGCTGAGAGGCAGCTTGTCCGTGCAGAAAGAGGCATTCTGGCCAGCTGGGAGCCCCTGCACCAGGTGTTTGACTTCTCTGAGTTTCAGTTTCATCTTCTGTAAAAAGGGATGACAATAGCTAATAGTTGGAGCTGTTGTTAAGGGGAAAATGAAATGTTCATAAAATACTTTTGCTGTATAGTAGACTCAGTATTTTGTAGGGGTTGTTGAAGGAGACGGACTTTGAGTTGGACCTGAAAAGAAAGATGATGACTGACAGTTACAAGGGAATGGGGATTTAGACAGGGGGCACGAGTTGACTAGAAGCCCAAAGAGGTGGGAGAACATGTTCCAAATTAGTAGTCTGGTGTGTCTAGAGAGTTAGAAGCCATGGGGTTAGAGATCAGACTGAAAAAACTAGCCAGAGTGTGGAGTACTTCGAATTCAAGGAGAAAGAGTTCATTCCTTCCTTTTCTTATTTTTCATAATACACACGTTCATTAAACACCTACTATGTGCCAGGACTATTGGATAAAAAAGTGAATGTGACACAGGAATCAATCAGATTGAACGTCACATATGTGACAAATGCAATCGTATCATACCAGTGCAATTCACATTCCCTGGGCAGAAGAAGAATACTGAGGGAAGGCTTCCCGCAGGAGGTGACATTTAGGCTAGGCTGTTATGCATGAGGACATGATGGCAGTGGAAGTGAGAGAGGGACTTGCAGGCACAGGCGACGTTTCCAGAGTGTGGCTTGTGCAGTGTGCAGTGTGCTGTGTCTGGTCAAGGCTTGAGGCCATCAGGAAGGCCCCCTGTGAGTGCAAACAGTGTAGGCTTTGTCTTGTGTCTTCCATGCCATGCCCGGGGCTGTGAGCAGCAGATCCTTCTGGGGAGCAGTGAGGAGAGGATAGGGCTGGGAGTGGGAAAGGGAGCTGATGGTAACCCAACCAGAGCAGGTGGCAGGTGGCCGGTGGCAGGTGACAGAGCTCACAGTCCTTAGTGGCTGAGGAGAGATGAGGGTACGAGGGGAGTCAGCACTGCCTGGCAGGGATGAGTTTGTGAAGCTGGGTGGATGAACAATCCACATGGGTCCTAGGAGCCCTGGTGCCAGGGTGACATTAGCTCAGACACCTTCCCTGGTCACTGTCCAGAGTGGGAAACAGAGTTTCCCTGTTTCCCACTCCCACATTCAGGAATGGAGCCCCAGAAGTTGCCCCCACTTGTACGTTTGTTCCACAAACAAGTGTTGAGGTTGAGCGCTTACTATCTGCCAAGCACTGTGCTGGGGGCTGGGCTACCAAGGCACAGCCCTTGGTTTCAGTGGTGCATCATCTAGCAGAAAAGACAGACATAGAAACAAATCATTGCAATATGGTAAACGTTATCACAAGGTCCTTTCAAAGTGCCACTGGAGCCCCGCTTGAGGGAGACCTTGAAACTGGGGGTCAGGGAAGGCCTCAGGAGGTGGTGACATTTGAGTGGCGTTCGAAAGGTAAGGGGAGTTTTCCAAACAGAGAAGGGGACAGTTTTATTCTAGGCTAAAGAAAAAGTAAAAGCCCAGGGTGGTAGACAGGCCAAGGGTATGGGAAAAGCAGTGAGGAGTTGAAGGTGCTTGAGGACACGGTGGGAAAGGAGGCTGGCAGGCCTGCTGAGGCTTGGCTGTCAGGGCAGGAAGTTGGGACTTGTCAGCAATGGAAAGCCAGAAGATTTTAGAATAGGATGAGAGAGGGTGGACAGATCAGATCTGTGGTTTAGAAAGAAGGCCGATGGCAGCCGCAAGGATCGGCTGGAAGTGAGAAAATCTGTGGCCTGGAGACTAGCTCAGAGGGAGGGAAGCCAGGGTCATCCCATGTGTGACCAGGTCCTGAGTGAAGACCTCAGGCACATCCTTCATTTCGCTCACTGGTGACATCAACCTATGCTATCTGCTGGCTCAGACATTCTCCCGTTAGAGGGGCGGGCTGCCTTTGTACGCGCTGGGTGCAGGCCCGCTGCTGGATGTTCTACACCTGCCATTCCATTCCATTCCCCCAATATGCTGAGAGGTAGGGATTACCCTCCCATTTTACAGAGGAGTTATTTAGAGAAGGTCACACAACTGGCAAGTGGCAGAGCCAGTCTGGTGTTACTCCAAAGTCCATAGTCTTTTCAATGCCCTAAGCTTACCAGGGCTTTTAAAAACCCACAAGGCTGGCCAGGTGTGGTGGCTCATCGGAGCCACCCTAGCACTTTGGGAGGCCGAGGTGGGTGGATAACTTGAGGTCAGGAGTTCAAGAACAGCCTGAGCAAGAGTGAGACCCCATGCCTACTAAAATTAGAAAAATTAGCTGGTCATCATGGGTGCGTGCCTGTAGTCCCAACTACTCTGCAGGCTGAGGCAGGAGAATCCCTTGAGCCCAGGAGTATGAGGTTGCCGTGAGCTATGATGGGGCCACTGCACTCTAGCTGAGGGTGACAGAGTGAGAATGAAAAAAAAATAAACCACAAGGCAGGAGGGAGGGTGCTGGAGTACTAGCTTTTCAGAACTTACAGCAGCTTGTGTCAAACTGACAGTTTGACTGGGATAAAGCGATTTCCACAGATCCTTGGTTTTTCTCTAATGAGGTATTTTTTCATAGGAAATATCAAAAGAAGTTGCTGGGCTTCCCCACTCTCTCTTGAACACTTTCGTTTCACTCTCGGGTGTTGGTTACTAATTTCCAGAATCCACAGTACTGGCCTGGCTGGTTCAGCAGGTCTCCTGTAAGGGCCCTGCTCACTTCAGCCCACTACCCCACCTCCATCCCTCAGTCTCTTTGAGCACAGTGAAATGGCTTTGAAAATATTTTAGGAGCTGATATCACTGGCAGCAGGGTTTTTCTCTGGGTGCAAACTCAGTGCTGGACAAAGAGATGGGAGCTTTCCTCTCTGAGGCAGAAGCTACTGAGGAAGCAGCCAACGCTCCCAACTACAGCAGAGGGGAAGGTTCTGTAAGTGAAGCATTTTCCACTCTCGGCTGCTAGGTTTGCAGAAGCTGGTGTCAGATGAGAAAGAGGCTGGCTCTTAAGATCTGTTCATACCCAGCAATGCTCTGAGCTGTTTCGCGCTGTTTCACTCTCATGAAGAACTCAGGCATAACAGGCAGTGCCGTTCTCTCTCACCTTCTCTTGACAAAAATCCACCTTGGGTCTTGTTCCTCCCTTCCAAATCCACAAGCATTTCCTGCTACAGCCATGTATGCTGTAGTGAAAGAAGTGAAAGAAGTAGGCACATCTCTCCAGGCTAAGAGGGTCGAAGGCTTTTGCAGACCTACCTCTGGGCCACGCAGAAGCAACAGCAGAAAGCAGGAGGGTTCTGCAGGCTCCAGCAGCAAGCAGATGGCAAGCCCAGGGGCTTGCTGGGCCCCACGGTGGGAACAGTTTGCAGGGCACAGACAAGGCCATACACAGAGGTCATAAAACAAAATTTATCTTTAATTTGTAAGTGTCAACAGCAGTACAAAAGATGGAGTGATGACAACTAGATTAGGGTAGAGAGGACAGTCTTGAGGTAAATGAGCATAAATAGGCAGTTCTTATAGACACTCCCCTGAGGGGCCTAAGCCCCATCATGGCATTTACATTATCACCCAAAGATGGCATGTTTAACATATCAGGAAAGCACCTTGTGCAAAAAGGAAAACAAAAAAAAAGTAGCTAAGGTGCCAACATACACCAGGATAGATAAAGACAGTGTGTCTTTCAATTTTGTCTTTTCCCTTAATTATGAGGCAGAGGAGGGGAAGACTTTGAAAAGTACCACTGAAAGATTATTCAATGTTGAGTTTTATCTCACATCAATACTGCACAACAAAATCCAAGAAGTCTGTGTATGCGACAAAGCTAAGAACAATGATTCATTCCTTTAAATTTGAAGAGATTTTTTTTTTTATTTTTCCCATTTCTTTAATCCTTAGCAAACTTTTTTTTAAATTATTATCAAGAGGAGAGTGTGAGAAAGATGTGATGGCAACCCTTAAGGTCATTTAAAAACTTTACACTGGACTGTACAAGATTTTTTTTGATAAACTATTTACATTTTCAGACTTTCAAACATATTCAAAGCAGCAATAGACACTAGTTTTTATGGTTTTTTTGTTTTTTCTAATTGCCCAAATAGTTACCAGCCATGGGCCAAGTAGGTACCTGCATTATACATAGAATTTCTACAAAGAAAATCTGCACTTAAAAGTTGCTGGAGGGTGTATGAAGCGCCCTTAGAGTCTTAAGGGCCACACCCACAGTGTTGCTATAGGAACCAAAGCACAGTACCTTGACAACAGAGTTGCAGTTGTCCCAACAGCCCGACACAAACTTTACACTTTGAAACAGCAGCCAGCATGTCAGTCCAGCATGTCAGTGAATTGTGCTGATTAAATTAACATAGAATACAATCTCACAATATACATCACAAACAAATTACAACGTTGGGAAATAAAAGAGTTACAGTAAGATAAGTTATGTAGTAACAGCTTATAAGCTTGTCTAAGGTAATAAAAATTTTACATGGCAAATACAATAATGAATGAACATAAATGCTAAGCATTCTAATCTGCTACAAGCTGGAGAATGGTACAATAAAGACTGTACTTTCAAAAAAGCAAAAACACATATGACAAAGGAAGACAAACGGAGAATGCACATGAGCAGATCTGCAATGTGCAGCATACAAAACAGTTAAATATTTGCACATTCCCCATACTCCAAGAGCACCAGCACTGAGGCCTTACTTTATGCTTGTGGTTCTTCAGGAATAAGAAACTACTGAGCAAGATATGCCACTGAGTTGCCTTCAAGCTTTCATATTGCCACTGACACCCAGTAGAAGAGTATCCGCACCAAGCATTACCTTCCTGCCCCTCCCTCCCACCCCGCCTCTGCCCCAGAGGTACCAGCATTCCGAACACTTGTTCATGAACGTTGTGGAAAGCAATCTGTTCCCAAAGGAGAAGATGGGATGGGGATGAAAAGGAAATGTGTTTGCATATCAATATTTTCAATATTAGCACAGGAGCACGCTCAATAGTATATGGCATCAGAAACAGAACATCATCGGCAGGAATAACAGATAGAAGCTGTTTATTAAGGAAGAAAACATGTCAGGGAGCAGATGACTTAAGGAAATGATGCAAGTGCTTTTGTAAAGGGACAAGTGAGGTCATACAATATTATACTTTGAGAAGTGAGCTTAAGTGCCAACTCAATCCTTAGACAAACGTGCACAAAATCAGGCAAGGCTACAGAAACCATTTTTGTCGTTTTCTCATTAAAAAGGAAGACCCAGTAATAATTTCAATACATTCCTTTAGCTGCATTTCTTTGCAGTTGTTGGCACTTGGTACAGGACTTCTCATATGATTTAAAACTACTAAGTGATTCTTTTTCCTTTTCCCAAATGAGTTGGTAGAGGTCAACTCTTTGCAAAATGAGTAAATTGAGAGAAGCAGCCTCAGCTGTGGTATTCAAGTGACCAGGCTGCCTTCCTTCTGAAGGTAGATGGGCTTCCCCAAAACAATCCCTGCTTTCAGCTAGCGCCTGTGCTCCTGGCTCAGGAGGGTGTGCTCTGAAGAAGTAGCCTAGCTTCATAAGCAAAAGAAAGCAGCCTTTAATTTCAGCCCTGGAGTGATCACACCCTTTTCAAACACCCCTAGGCTTCTGTGGGGCTAATGTTCCGGGGAGGCCAGAATTTGACAAGCTCAATAGCACTGTGAACCCACTTCTGAATTTAGAACTTGGCCTGGGAGTTGGTGTCTGGACCCTGGCAAATCAAATCAGGCCTGAGGACAAGGCTGGAGAGCATCAAATACCAAACGAAGCAAACTGATGTGCTCCTAAAAGGTTGAGCTGGATACATGTGAAAACAACAAAGCTTCTGTACCTTCCTGGAAAAAGACACTGCCTCACACCTGCCAATAAAATAGAGAAAATGACAGCCCAGCTGCTCCTGTCTGCAGATCAACCTTTTCTCTCTCTCTCTCCCTCCTTCCCTCTCTTCCTTCCTGCTTTCCTTTCTTTCCTTCCTTCCTAGTCCATATGGCCCATTATTTTAGGAGAGGATTGTCTGCCAGTGTCCCTATTCTAAGTGACAAGGAAAACCCTGATCCTGTAATTTCTTTAAAAAAGTGGAGATAACGTTTATATTTGATTTGAAGATACTATGAAATAGGGAGCATATTGGGAAAAAGTTGCTCAACATTCTTTAATCTAACTGGCATGGTGGGACTTTTGTTAATGGCCAATCTCAGAGGCAGATTTTTACCTTTATAATGGTATTCATGCTTTGTGCTATTAAATGGTCACAGAACTAACTTAGAAGATTTATGTGGATTCACAAAGCAAACTGACTCTCTCCTAGCTGTGCCAGAAATTTAGTATGTTCAATTCGTCAACTTTCTATAAGAAAAAAAAGGGAAAAGTCTGAGTCTGTGGACAGTGGGTTCTGAACTGCATGAGAACCCCAGTGAAGCATTTTGCTGTCCCCTGACAGGTCAAACACTGCTCTCTCACTGTAGCTGAAAATTCACTATCCCCATGAGGCACAGGGGCTCATCAACTTCTAGTTTGGACCAACATAAAGGATAGAGAACAAAAAGGAAATACATAACTTATATCTCACTAAGTATTCATGAGCCAAAAATAAATTCTATTTCTATGTTATATTTACACAATTAAAAAATCTAAAATGAGATGGTAAAGTCATAAAAACTTTGTTTAAGCCCCACTTAAAATAAAATGAAGTGATCCCTATGATTGTCATTCTTAATTTCCATGGATATTTAGAGCCAAACTTGGCTAATAAATAGAAGAAGCTGCTTATATGCAAAATTTAGATTCAAATACAGCATCACTGCTTGATCCAAGGAAAGAGACGTTTACAATCAGATCGTTCCTGAATAGCTTTTCATTTTTAAGAACATGGCTAGAAGTAACTGAACCCCAGTACTGAGGCAGAGCTGGAGCTAAAACAAAGTGTTCATACACACATGTATTTTGCATAAATAAATGAAATAACAAGACATAAAAATGACTCAAATCCGGCAACTGTGAGGCAAGCCCACACGAGTCGAAACAGATGACTTTTGTTCATGTAGTTTTCGTACAACAGTTTCACATTAGTCAGAAGTGATAAAAAATACCATTTATATCCAGTGCTTATAACACTTACGAAACAACATCTGTGAGTGTGTGTGTTTTTCGTTGTTTTTTTTTTTCTTACTACGAGCAAAATCAAGTTTCAGTCCTAAAGAACAGTCCTTTGTTCTCCACCAGCCCAGAATATCATTTTGGCATGGTCATAAAAACAAACAAAATTAACCTACTACGCTAAATGTTTGCCTTTGTGCAAAATTAATTACATACAATACAAAGCTAGCCATACAACACTCTACCTACGCAACAACAAAAAAAAAAGGCGAGAGAGCGAAAGCAAAAGCCAAAGAGAGAAAAAAATATGAGAATGAACTGAGGAGGAGAGGTATAGCATCAAAGAACTCAGTAAGACAATAATAAATACTTTTTTTTAGAAAAATGACCTCCTCCTCATCTGAAATAAATGTACAAAAACAAGGTTCTAATCCCCAACCAATATTAAGAACAAAACATTCCTATCAGTACCTTAATCAGCTTATAGAGAGCACTCCAGCTACCAGCATAGGTGGTAATATCTTGGCTAGACCTATTTATTGCTATTAGGTATGGCCTTGAGCACTCTTTAAATAAATATGAAGGTACACTATTTTCTTCCAAGTGACAAAATGGCTCAAGAAATCTGATGGGGCCGTTCCTATGTCCTGGTGATGAGATTCTGGGTTGTCCCGTGAGGTGAACTCTCCCATTCACTGACATTCTCCCCTTGAGCCACTCTCGGTGAAACCTCCCACAGGCCACCAGTCCTGGTTTCAGGAAGGTCAAAGTGGCATGGCAGAGCTCCCTGTAGTTAGGAAATGGGGACTGAAAGCTCACTGCCTCCCAGCCCAGCAGCACATCTCCAGAGAAATCCTTGTGTGA
Source organism: Lepilemur ruficaudatus (assembly GCA_963574885.1). Lineage (NCBI taxonomy): Eukaryota > Metazoa > Chordata > Mammalia > Primates > Lepilemuridae > Lepilemur > Lepilemur ruficaudatus. The sequence continues at coordinate 16,000 of CAUYRT010026060.1, read as the reverse complement.
CAAGTGCAGTTCATCTTGTTCACACGTAGGCATGTCCCCATGCAGCCACAGATACAGGGAATCGGCCAGAGGAACTTGTCTGCTGCCCCAGGAGCTATCTGTTCCCAGAGTTAGCAGTAGGAACATCCTATACAGGGAATGTATTTCCCACCCCCTTCTCCTTCCCTACGGTTTTCTTCCATTCTCTGGATTGATCACGACTATTTGTCTCTGTGCTCTTAGGCTGTCATGCGGCCTCTTGCATCCTGGGGATTTAGCAAAGAACTCCCTGGATATGCCAGCTAGGACAAGGCAACTCAGTGTAAAGGTGCCAGCCCATGACAGCTTCACTGTAGACTCATACATGGCCCACAAACCTTGGGCTTCAGGTTTGGCTGCAGGACTCTCCTGCCTGGCAGTCACCACTGCTGATCCTCACTGCTGAATGGAATTCAGGGGGAGATGCCACTGACACAGACCCTACCACTTGTGCTGAACTGAATTAGGAGGAAATTCTGGCAAAATACTTGAGGTCACAATGAACCTCAGGGGCATACTTGTTTACGTGTAAGACTACACACCTATATCCAAATACACAGCCCTGCAGCCAGATATACACTCATGTTTAAAAACCATAATATAGGTATTGAATAGTATCATCGTTTCAGAAATGCTTCCAGATGCTCCGGGGCCATAAAATCACTATGTACATCTTTTGTATCTAGCAGGAGAATGAGGTGAAAAGGGCTGAAAAGTTCTTTGGGGAAGGAGGGTGAAAAACAAGAATTATTAAATTAATGCCACCAACAATTTTTTAAAAAATAAATAGTAAGTGGACCCTTGACATTCTGGAATGAATAAATTATTTAAGAGAAAATGTGTTAAGACTGAATGTCAGGGTTAAAGGCAAAGGGATAATGGATGTAGTGAGAGGTGGTCTCCCGCAGAGAAGACCACCGTGTCGGTATCTGGTGTGGTGATCGCTCTGGTGTGTGCAAGTCATACCACGTCACACACTGATGGCATGTCAAGAGGCAAACACAATTGGGTACATGCACTGTGGCAACCTTGTTCATTCCTTACAATATCTTGTCTCCAGATTCCTGAGTACTTTACCATTTTCTGAAAAAAGAAAAGTTGGTTTGCTATTTTATTTTCAGATGCCAAAGATTGTCTAAGACTTTGCAGTGTCTCCTTTAAGACTTTCAAAATATTAAGATTCAAAAGGTATGAAAAAGTTTGGCACATTCAAAGTTTAACTCTACACATGGAAAAATGGAATTCCGAGGCCTTTTGAATATGCTCTACATGAAGCTGCACACGCTGTGGACTTGTTCTGTTTCACAACATGAAATCCTCAGTTGTTTTCTAAAATAATTCAGAATAAAAACACATTCACAACCTGTAGGCCGGCACAGCATACCTGAGTGAGAATGTTTAACCCCATCTAAAACAGTAACTTAAACCTTTATCAACATCCAAAAGAAAAAAAAAAGTAAGACAAAAATATAAGACTTGTAAGACAGCTATGGGTTGAGATAAGTTTTCAAGTCCTGGTGTCTCATATTTAATATGTCTTCACCTAAATTAAAAAACAACAACAACAACAACAACGACAAAAAAACTCAAGTTCATGAAAAAATCAGGGAAAACTTAATCTGTCTCACACTTTATGAAACAATTAAGACCATTCTGCTGATGTAATTGTGGAGCCACAAATGCATGCGGGCTCTTTAAGAACTTTTTGTTGGGGGTGGGGTGAAATGTCAGAGTATTTTAATTCAGCAAACAAAACTCCTCAGTTGGCACTGACAGCCTCTGGGGCCTCATTTTCACTGCTATAGTCTGATTTGGGGTCATCTTCATAGTCGTCGTACATTTCCATTTCATCCTCTCCATTAATCATTTCATTTCCAGCTAGGCTTCCGCTGTCTGTCTTCATACCATAAGTGCTCTGGATGACGGGGAGGCTGGGCTCTGGGCTGGCTGAGGTGCTAGAGCAGTCAGATGTCATCTGAGGCGATGGTGTGGTAGTTGCCATAGTGATAGCACCAGGATACACAACACCTGTTCCTGTGGTGATTGGAATCTGAGGCTGTTGCCTGTATAGATTCAAAAATAAATAAATAAATAAAAATAAATAAAACAGAGGGGAATATCTATAAATAGGTCTGTGTGGCATTGGAATTCATCTCCTACCCCTTCCAAAGGGGGGCCCTATTTAACATTCTAAACAAGTAAAACCATGTGACAAAGGTGTTCCCTGGATGAATCCTGCAAATCTCCCTGATGTTGTGTTTGGGGGCTATGAATATAATGGAGCAATTTATTGATGGCTTTGCAACATAAAGACAGGATTCTTTTAACATGGCAAATATGGCAAAGCCTGGATAACACTTGGTATTAGGAACAAATGCTTTAGTTACACAAAGTTACATGTGAGATCAATTTTTAAGATCTTTCAGAGCATTTTAAAAAATAAACTAGTGGCATAAGACATTATAATGACACTATTAAGCATCTTCACCTGTCATCTTCACCTTAGTTTGAGAACTGCACAGAGGAAAGATGAAAGGTGAGAAAGGACCTAGTATATCCCAAAGAATCAGATTTGGCAAAGCATTTATTTGTTGTCCTTTTAAATGTCTACTGATTTCTGTGGCTGAACTTATAGGGAAGGATCCTCGCGAAAGGTTTATCTTGGATGTCATTATTCCTGAGGCCCTGGGCTGAAACTGGGGCTGGGACTGGACCAGTCAGGAGTAAAGAGCAATGAAAGCTCTGCAAGTTAACAGAATAACAGACACCAGACATGATGCCTCACCCTATATCCCAGTGGGTGCCAAGGCCTGGGCACACCAGATCATTCTTTCACGATACTACCCTGGTTCAAATAAACTTAACAGATCTTTTGTGAAAGTTCGTCTCTCTCTCTCTGCAGGGAGACATGGCTACTCTGTCTCTCTATTTCACTTGTGGCATTAAATCTGGTATACAAGAATTAAAGATTTACTTAACTCAGAGACGATGACTAAATAATATTTTCTTATAGACAGTATTCACCAAGTATTTCTTAATCTTTTATGGATAGTAAATTACAGCTAAAATTTGCTTCAAAATGTCATTGTAACTGTCCTTTCTAAGCCCCAGTTTCCATATATTTACAAAGCTGAGGTCAGGGATGTTCTGGAAGGTTCTTCCACTTTGTTGTACTCATGGCTCAGGTCAATCAGCACTTCGACAATTCTTATTGACCCTACACACTATCACTGAAACTTTCCATCTCACAGGAGATAGATATCTTTCACTCTCAAAGGAAAATATACTAAATCTAGGAAGAAGTAGCTAGTTACCAGCTACTCTTTGACATGTCCATAAAGAGCATAAGTTTCTCACAAAGATCTGCATGCCCTCCAGTCTAGTGGAAGGAAAAATTATGATAGAGATTGCCTAGAAGGTGTGTGGTATCTTATCATGCTGTTTTTACCAACATCTTTCAATCACTATGAGACAAAATGATTATTCTGTAACCTTTCACTAACATGATGTATAAAATATTTTCATACGTATTACCTCATTCGATTAACATGAAAACCCCATTAGTTATTATTATTATTCCCAAATAAGAGCTTGCTCCAGACCCTGCATTCAGTAACCAGAAGAGCCGAAATTTGAACCTAAGTTGTTACCTGACTTGAATGACATCACTCTTTCCTTTCTAGATATTCAATATACAGATACACTAAGCTCGCTATATCTCATAAAAATTCCTGGCTTCTACAGAGCCTGTCAGCACCCAGTTGATACTAAGCACGTGATATTGATCCAATTTTTATGACTTTCATGGTAAGTTTTTTTTGATTGCCTGAAGGAAGTAGATAACAGAGGAATCTAAATATATGTATAGAAAAAGTTTATAAAACATTAGTTTCCTTCTCATGGAACCAAATTCTAAAATAGTATCCTCCTTGCTTCCTAAGTTTTGAGCAAATTAAAACCTATTAAATTTCATGCTAACCTTCCCAAGGCAGTGAATGTTTCATTAATTTTTTTTTACTGTATTTGGATAATTGTAATAAAAATATTTTGGCATTAATCACATTATGAGTGTAGAGTGAAAACTTTTACTGCAATATTAACCCATTTTACAGATTCCCTAATTTGGCAAGCTGATCTATAATATTTAATATAAACTATGCATACCAATACAAATTATGAAATAGTAGATGTTCTTTCCACAAAGAATAGATGGTCATACTTATAGTATTTTTATCAGAATATATACATCCATAGTTCTATTCTACAAGTATATATTGAGCCCCTATTATGTGCTGAGGGCTAGAACTAGATGTTTTCACATGATCTTATTTAATCTTTGTAATAAGCCTGAGAGGTAAGTCATATTTCCCCTCTTTTATAGATGAAGTAACCAATTAAGGTTCAGAGAGTTCCAGCAGTTTGTCCAAGGACACTCAAGTCAGGAGTTGAACCCTTTCTTATGTCACAGATTCTCTACTAGATATAAAGATTGGGGTGAGAGAGGCAAGCCTACTACTATCAGAAATATAGTTAGCAATTTGGTCTCCACATATTTAACAGTATTTGGACATTAAGCTGGTAACGGGATGATAAAAATAAACAAGCAAATAAAACATCTGTACCATTTACTTTCTGGAATGAGACACATATGATATTCAAAAGCCTACTCTTGGGTGCTAGAGAGACAGGTATCACTGCTTTAAGCCCCCAGCCAGTACTAAAAGCACCAGCAAAAACCCAGGCGTCACTCCCCACCTTGAGGAAATGAAGGTAGTCCAGGCTTGGTAAAGGTCACACATTCACATACAACTGTTTCGGGTTGTACCTAAATTTAGAGTGAGAATTTATTCCTGTAGAGATGATTTTGGCCTCACCAAGGCCTTCTGGGAAGAAGATTATATGGTGTGATGCAAAGAGCTCAGGTTCTGGAGTCAGACAGACTTGGGTTTAAATCCCAGCTCCACCAGTTGCTGGCTGGGTAATCTTGAGCAGGCTAATTATCATCACCAACACTCCCTCTCCTCATCTAAAAATTAGAACAATCACACTTACTTGACAGGATTGCCAAGAAGATTAAGTAAGAACATATATGCAAACATTACATATATAGAGTAGAAACTCAAATGTCAATTCCTTTTCTTTTCCACTTTGGGAAGCTGGTATAAAGCTCACAGAGAGCAAGCATGTTCTGGGGCTGGGAGGGCACCAAGGAAATGACAAGGTAACGGGCTGGACTGTCCATGAGTGCTAGTCCACAGGAGCCATTTGGAAACAACAGCAACAACAGGCTGTAAAACAATATTCTGGTTTACGGCCTGGCCAAGAGAGGACTTTCTCTCTACCACAGTGAATGCAGAGAAGGACATCTGAGATGAGAAAGTGTTAATATCTTCTGAGAAATGTTTGAAAAGGAAAAAATCCTGAAAGAATAACATTTGGTTCTGTGTAACCCTTTTTCTAACCCTAATTCCCTCCTTTTTCCCAGTTCCTGAAATCTTTCCACTGTACCTTCTGGAATTCAACTGATAGTCCTTACTGTACCTTCTAGCTCTAATTGAAACTTGGCTTTCTCATGGGCTGCAGCTCTCCCTACAGCCCTCTTAAGAAGTGGCTGTTTGCTTTCCACACGCTTCACCGTGATGGGCCCAGAGGTGGGGTAGCTCCCTCTTAGTCCCTCATCACCTCTTCCAAGCTATTTTTTATCCCTCCATCTTAAAAATATCATCTTTGAATCCAATGTACCCAGACTATGTCACCCACTCACACCCTTATCTACTTCCTGTCTGTTCATTCACCTTCATTCCTTAAAGATCTTAGCTTCTGGCTTACTGTTGCTGTCCCTCCAACATTACCCCTGCCATAATTGTTGATAACTTTACTATCTATGTAGATAATCACTCCAACACTTGGCTATCTCAGTTTGACCTCCTGATAATCTGGAGGTGACAATCTGGACCTCTCTTATCCTAGCTGCTCATTCTCTTGTAACACAGCAGACTGTCATTTCCAACCATCCTCTTCCGTAATCTCAATTTTAAACATTCTACTCTTGACCACTACATCTTATCTTTATAGTTTTCTCTCTCTAGTACCCTAGTTCATGATTCTACCCCCAACCCCCACCCAATGAGGAGCTACAATTTCTTGATCCTTCAACCTACTTTCACTGTCTTCACTTGTGCCTTCATCCTTGTACTTTTACTTCTCTCCTTACCCAGTTTGAATTCTGTGCTTACTCATTCCTTTGCAGATACTCTCCACTCTCTAACACAGCAAAACTCTAACTTTAGTTAAATCTAACTCTCTGCTTATTCTGTTTAGCCACACAAATGAACATGGCTAGAGACACATTACCATGCTTACTGGTCTCTAAATTTAAGGGCATGAACGTCAGATTGACCTTTGGTGCTGTTCAGCCATCATAATACTGCACATTTTCCTAGCCCACTCCTTCTGGTTTCCTAGACAATTATTTCTTACCTTCTCAATTCTCCTCAACTGTCCAACTTCTTCTCTCCCATTCTCACTCTAACCTAATGACCTGGCTTTCCATTTCATGGAGAATTTATAAACAATCATAAGAAGCTTTCACAAGCTCCTTCCATCACATTGAACAAGCTCCGTGTATCTGGGCCCTGTTCTTTGTCTACCCTCCTGTATTTTGAATCAATTCATAATCCAGCATAAGGCTAACTCCTCTGCTTATACACCGAAACTATCTGTTTTTGTTTACTACCTCTCCACTAATTGTCTCTCCCATCTGCATCATCAACTGTTCCTCTCTCCTGGATCATTCCCACTAAACATAATCTGATCACTCCTACTTTAAAAACAAATAACAACAAGAACTCTCTCCTGGCTCACATCCCCCTCCAGCTCATGCCTATTTCTCTAATCTCTAAAGTTAAACTCTTTGAAAGATTGTCTTTCTGCATTTCTTCTACTCAATTCTCTCTTACATCGACTTCAATCACTCCCAATGCTCCACTGAAACACAGCTTATGAAGGTCACACCACCAATGATCTCCACATTGTTAAATCAAGAAGGCAGTTCTTGGTCTTCATCTTTCCTGACCTGTGCCATGAGCAGCATTTGATATAATTGATCGCTTTTCTCCTTACTGAAACATTTTATTCACTTGTCTTCCAAGATACCACACTTTCCTGGTCTTCCTATCTCATTAGCTGCTCCTCCTAAGTCCCTGCTCTGCTTCCTTCACATCTCCCTGACACCTAAGCACTTAAGTACCCATGGACTCAGTCCTTGTGCCTCTTCTCTTCTCTATCTAAATGTATTCCTTTAATGACTTTGTCCAGTTTCATGGCTTTAAATGTTATCTAAGTGCTCACAACTTCCAAATGTGAAGAGTGAGAAAGCACCTTACTCCTAAATTCTAGACCCATGTCTGTAATTGCTTATTTGATTTGGATGTCTAAACATCATCTCAACCTTACAGGTATAAAACTTGAACTTCTGATCGTTTTCCCACATACTTGCTCCTCTCACAGCCATCCTATTTTTGATTTACGATTATTTCTTATTTTCAGTTTCTCAGGCCAATACTTTGTAGCAGTATTTCTTTCAAATCCTATATCCAATGTATCAGCAAATCCTATTGGTTCTTCCTCAAAAATATAACCAGAATCCATCTACTTCTTACCACCTCCACCCCTACAAACCTGGTCCATGCCACCATCAACTCTATTCTGGTTTATTGGAAGAGCCTGGCCCCCTTGCTGCAGGCCATTCCCTCTTAAGACAATTCTCAATACAGTAGATAGAGTGATCTTTTCAAATCCTAAGTCAGATCACAGCACTCCTCTGCTTATCACTCTTCAATGCCTTTCCGTGTCACTCAAGGTCAAATTCAAAGGCTTCACAATGGCCTACAAGTCCTTTCATGATTTGGCTCCTTTTACCTCTCAGACATCTATTACTCTTCCTACCTACTCATTTTGCACCTGTCATTCTGGCCTCTTTATTTCTTGAACAAGCTAGGCACAATCTTCCCTCAGAACCTATGCAGTTGCTATTCTCTCTGTCTACTTCTCCCAGATATCTGCACAGCTTGATCCTTCACCCACTCAGGTCTTTGCACAAATATCACCTTCTCAGTGAGGTTTTATATGGCTATCCCATTTAAAATGGCACCCTATTCTCTGAAACTGCCTACCCCTTTCTCTATTTTACTTTGTTCTAAGGCACTTATCACTATTTTGTATTTATTTATTCATTTATTGATTGTCTGACTTCTATCACTTGAATGTAAGCTTCATAAGGACAGGAATTTTCGCTGACATAGCTCTAGAGCCTAGACAATGCTTGTAACAAAGGAGGCACTCAATAAATATCTGCTTAATACACAGAATGAATGAATGAACTAGTGAATGAGAAAAACATGTGAAAATTCTAGGTGACCTATTCTAGAGAAGAAAAGCTGTATTGAGACTAGATGCATGGGAGGGAAAGTGGTGGAAAAAGGACAAGAATATAAACATCTTCAGATGCTTGAATGATTATCCTCATAAAAAAGGGAGGGATTTGTTCTAGGAGAGACCAAAGAATAGACCAATTAGAACCAACCTTCAAAGTAGTAGAAAGGCAGATATGGCTCAGTTAAGAGAAAAGAACTTTCTTGCATTAGGAGATGTTCCACAAAGGATCTAGCTACCTTGGGAAGTGGTGAGCTTTCTAGCCCTGGGAAAGTGTGAGCAAAGCTTAGAGAGGACTTCTATGATGGCTGCTTGAAGTATATAACGTCTGAGACCTCTTCTATGTTACAACTGATTCTGTGCACACAAAATCATAAGCTAATTGTCACGCTGATCTTGTTATCATATTGTCATTATCAGCACAAAAAGAGACTAAAATATTAACTGTGTATAGCTAATTATACTTGAGGAAGCCTGGCTTTCAAGGGCTTCCAAAATATTGCTCTTCCCTTCCTATCTTACATTTTCTTTACTGCCAGGGGAAATTCCTAGGCTAGCCTCCTTCTTTATTGTTGAACATTCCCACATTTTCTCTCATGTGTTCATGCTCTCCTTCATGCTAAAGCAGGAACAGACTTTCCCCCAGTCTGATCTACCCAAACTTCAAGTCCCTTGCTCAAGGATGTTGTATGGTTGGCCCTAATGCATAGAAATATCTCTTCCTTTGAGCTTTAGTTGCTCTTGTCTATATAATCAAGATGAGTAGTTCATTACATATTATATACAGTACTATTCTATATATTCTGTGTGTATGCATGCATATATATATTATATAGAGAGAGAGAACAAACTATTATTTGCTACTCTATTCATGTATGTGTCTAGCTTCTCCAACTAGAGCATTCTCTGAATGCTCATGTGTACAGAAATAATGCCTCATGTACTATATTAATTTAGTACAGTGCTGAACACATAGCTGGTTTCAAATAGGCCCTTACCAATTGATTGACTAATCAATGAACAAAATGAAAAATCCAGCCAGCAGGCTCAAGCTTTGTCTATCAGAAATTACTTTCCTAAAAAGCATTTTTCCTTCCTTTATAGATCAATTTCAAAGTCAAAATTCAAACACTGCAGATTTTGCAAACAGGAATAGCTGGCAGATATTGGGCTTTACGAATAATAAATGCATATATAAAAAAAGCTATAGGTGTTTGGAAAAGTGTATACATGCAGCTGATATGAACAGAGATGACTAAGAACCCTCCTTCCCAGTCTAAGTAAAGGATATAAGCTGGTCCTGATAGAGCCGAAAATTGCTGCATGGTTTCTAAATTACAAAACTATTTCTGGAGTATAGTCTAGCTTTGCCATTTGCAAAGTAACTACATATTTATAGTGGCAAAGCCCCATTGTTTGCTACCCTTCAGACCTTTACAAAGTCTATAAATAAAGGCAACAAAGTTTGTTTCATCAGGAGATGAGCCTTGCTAGTTGATATTGCAGAAAGGAATGAAAATAATAGAAAGCTTTTTACTTTACTTTTTACTTTATTGGAGGTTCTGATCCAGTTTCTTTATAGGAAGAAAATACTGAAAACATTGTGTCTAATGTATGATAATTTAATTCTATTTACAAGTTATTTATTTATTTAATTAATTATTTTTAATGATATTTATAAGTTATTTATCTTGTAGGCTTGATTTAACCTCTTTATGAGTAAGATCAAAATGGCAAATGTTCAAAATCACTTATAGCATAAGACATTAGAAAATAATTCTTTTACTATAATATAAAATATATACTTGGCACACAGCATTATTTTTCTAGAATACTAAGATTTACTCTGACATCGAGCTTACCAGGTACCAGACAGTGTTCTAAGAACTTTACATGCATTATGTTGTTCAATCTTCAGAAGGGTCCTATGTTGTCAGTTTTTTTGTCATTCTCATTCTATACATGAGGAAACTGAGGTACAGAGAGTTTAAATAAGTTTCCCAAGGGCAAGTGGAGAGTTCAGAGGAATAAAGATTGCTATGCATTAGTTCCTAAGACCAGGGAGAAGAATATCTAGTAATTAAGCCGGAACAGTTTGGCTCCAGAATTGATGCTCTTAGCCACTACACTATACAGCCTCTAAACAATTTGTAGGCTCTAATTGAGAGATACGTGTTATGGTAAAAAGGACATATGTTTCACATTCACATAAACCTGGTTTAAATCTCAGCTCTGTCATTTACTGGCTGTGTAGCCTTGGACAAATCATTTAACATCTCTGCACACTGTGTTTCTCAATCCTATAGTGGGGATGATATTGCCTATCTTGTAAATCTGTTGTATTTTCAATAACCTGTATAATTCACTCAGCACAGTACAGAGATACAGTAAGTATTCAATAATTTGCCATTATCATTGCTTAAAAAGGAGTCCTAAATTTAATATTTTATAGTAGTGGTCCCTCAGTATCCATAGGGAATTGGTTCCAGGACCCCTCACTGATATCAAAATCCATGGATGCTCAAGTCCCTTATATAAAATGGTGTAGTATTTGCATATAACCTACATATACATATCCTCCTGTATACTTTAAATCATCTCTAGATTACTGGTAATATCTAACACAATGTAAATGCTAATATAAACGTTATTGTATTGTATTGTTTAGGAAATAATAAAAAAAATCTGTACACGTTCAGTACAGATGCAATCATTATAGGCCTAACTACATATTACAAATCAGCAACAATGCAACATCCTCTGGAATTTTTAAAACAATATTTTCAATTCACAGTTGGTTTAATCTACAGATGTGGAACCCACAGATATGAAGGCCAAAATGTACCATCATAATTCTCTGTTAGTTCACAGATAAATTATCAAGTAAGTTTCAAATAAATGGAAGTACATTTGGTCATAGTTCTTTGGGTAAGACATCATTGTAACTATATGTACCCTACTGAATATCATTCTACATTAATAGTACTCATCAGGATTATTACAAAATTCTGATACTTATTCTGTGCATTGAAGGGGTTAAATCCAAGGTAAGAGCTAACCTACTCCAGTCCATATTATTGATAAATTCATTTCATAATAGCTAAGTAAAAAAATCTAACTCATCAGCAGCAATTGTATAGTCAGTAAAATGCATGAAAATGTTGAATATTATATGCAGTTTTATTGGTTTGAAAGTTAAGCATGTCTTTTCAAAATCAGCTATAAAAATTGATCTCATCCCCATTCCATCAAGAAGTCAATAGCAATCTTTGAATTTTTTGTTTGTTTTTCTGCCTACTCCTCTTGCAACAACCTCACATCTAATAAAGATCAATTTCCAAAGATGAACCTCAGGGAGTCAATAATCTATCAAAGATGACTATTTAAAAAAGAATACATAACTATTTAAAAAAGAATTTCTTAAGCAGAAACAATACCTGGCTTTATGTAGCAAAGTTGGGAAGGGGAAAATGCTCAGCATTGAAGATTAAAGAATCAGACATTCTGGTCATTGCCGGCACTTCAATAGCCCTATTCCATAGTCTAAAATGATCTTTCCATAAAGGACTCTCCTACACTATCAGGAACAGGAGCCTCAGTCTCTAAATTTCAAAGCTCCTTTTATACACCATATGCCACAACCGAAGACTTCGTTTTCTCCAAGTTCTAAGGGCTCTTGCTTAAATGGCACAACCATACTGATGACTCTTTCAGGATAGTGCTATGAGGCATATTTTAAGGCAAGGTGGTAAAGACACTTCCTCAGTCATTCGGCATGGCAGACGCCAAGATGTGGATTTGGATCTTTGCTCTTAGTTTTTCATTCTGTATGCAGTACATATCAATGTGTTGAGGTATTTTGATCTAGAGCTGTTTTAATGTTCCCTTTAGTAAAGAGAACTAAATTAAATAATATTGTTGCAACTCATATTTTCAAATAAATATCAGAGAACTAAAACAATACCTTTGAGAGCCTTCCAGACTATGGTGAAAGAGACCCACTATGTGTCACTAAATACACAGAGGCAAGACTGCGGAGAAGGGCAGGAATCACAAAAGCTCTCAAACTTAAAGGTTTTGATTTTTCTGTTCAAAAGAAATTATAGAAATCTTAGAGATACACTAACAGGATTAAAAGAGGATATTTATCACACAGTCTTAAATTTGCATTTTGTTGCCTATGACTATGCTACCTAAAGTGCACTATGAATTAGTATTTTTCACAAATCCCCCAATTACCAAGTGAATAGCCTAATTATATGTATTGTACTTTTTGGTACTATAAGCATTAATGTTAAAAATGCAAACATTTATAATACAGAGGCATTTTATAAGCCTATTTTGGAAGATCTTCATTTACTAATATATTGGGATCTTCAAATAATAAAGTGGCTTAAGCCTCTCTTTACCTTTAAAAGGTTCTGCTACCATACAAAGAAATTCACTGATTATCTATTGTGATATCAAATATGGTTTTACCATGATAGTAAATATATATTAAACAGTAACAATGATGCTAGAGGTCACCTTTATTGATATTGTGCTAAGCATTATATAACGTACTTTTAAACGCATTGCTTCATTGAATCTTCTCAATAATAGTACAAGATAGGTACTATTATTTGTTTCATTTCACACATGAGAAAACAGAAGGTTAGGGAAGTTAAATAACTTGTCCACGTAGGTGGCACAGTCAGTATTTTAACCCCAGTAGTCAAACTCCAAAGCTCATGCTCTTCCCCAGAATGCTTTAGTGATTGCACAAATTCATGACCCAGATTACTTTCATTGGCTTTTTGTATTCTATTTACAATTCCAAATTAATTTTCTCCTTTTAAACACATGCTTCTGAAACCAACTTTTTGTTCCATGGGGTTAACTTTTGAATGTCCTTAAAAATAAACAGCTCTTGACATCTCCTTTATAATACCTCTTTTTCAACTTTAAGTGAAGCTCTCTTAGTTTCCTCAATTCTCCTTCAAGTTAACAGTGAATGCAGCTTCCTTTTAGCTTACTCCATTTCTCTCTCTCTCTGGAGCCCTTTCCCAAGTGTTTCCCTACTCTGATTCCAGCTGTTTCAGATCGGTGCCTCCAGAATGGCCCTCTGGTTTGCCGCCCCCCTGTGCTTCTAGGTCTGGGTGTGCTGGAATCTACAGGCATCTGCATCCCCACTTATCCTGACTACTGTGGTTAGGAGGGGCCTCTTTTGAATGCAGACAGCCAGTCAGCCAAGTCGAAATTTATACCAGAAATCTATTACCTAATTTTTAAACAAAATGACATGAAATCAGACTTGAAGATATCAAAAACATGTCTAGTTTCTGATTTAATCAAGAAAATCCACATTGTTACTGCTTCTACCACAGAATAATTTACTGCAACAGGAGTTCTGGATCTTATGCCAAAAATGAGGTCCTCTAACCAATGTCAAGGCCAATTATCTTGTGGTAGATCCCACAACAAAAGCAGACTATTGTGATTAGAGTCAGAAGCACCACCCAGAGGAGCTGGAAAGCTTCTGGGGATTGCTTAAGGTTAGTTTTTATTTTTTTTCTCCCTGTGTGTCTGCTTAAATAAACTACCAGAAACTCTGTGTGTGGGCATCGAGCATCTTAAATTGGCAAGGGAGACAATGACAGAGGTGATCAGCTGGGAGTGAGCTGTTGCAGGCTCGGCTCGCTTTGAGCAGGAGCCGTGTCGCAAGGCGGTGCCCTTGGGACACAGCAAAGGCTCCCACAGCCAAGTCTCTTCAATGTGCCACAACCTCCTCTTTCCCTAATCTCCTTCCCAAATACACTGCCAGTAGCTCCCTCGCAGTTTCTCACCGGGAAGGAAAAGCTCAGGTGGCTGAATTCAGGAATACTTACCCCACGGTAAAGAACTGCCTCATCTCCTGTCTCCGAGACCTCATCAGTTGCTTATACTCCCCAATCCGGAGCTTTTTGCCATCGACAATGCAGGTGCGTTTCGGTCGGGGTTTGTATTTATAGTTTGGGTACTTCTCTAAGTGGATCTTGCTTAGCCGAGCCTGCTCTTCATAATAAGGTTGCTTCTCCTGGTTGGACATGGATTTCCAGCGAGATCCTAGACATAAAAATATCCTTAAGTAGCCAAAGGGTCAAGTCAACATATTCTAGGCAAATACAACCAGAGATACCTTCCCACCACTTCACTCACCTATGCTCTGAGTAGCTCTTATTACCACATACCATTGACCCTCCCAACTAGTCTTTTAGATTATAGTGCAAAAAACAATTTTGTATATAATACATTTATTATATTATTTCAATAATTTAAGGCTTATGCTACTATATCATTTTAAAATGTATCCTTGCTGCTTCAAGGTCATATCCTACACCAAGGTCTTTCTCCATCCACCTGCCTATCTCTCTTGGGAGGGTTAAAACCCTAAACTCCCTAAGCATACTTTCGAGTATGACAGGATCCTCAGGAAAAGCTTCCTTGGTTCCAGAAATTCAAACATCTCCCACACTCCAAGTATCTCTGGCAAAGCTATCCTTTGATAAGATATCAACAAATGTTGATATCCTTTCATATATAAAAATCTACTGTGCACACTGTCTCCCCTTGCCTAGCGTAATTAAAAAACTTAAACTCTACTTAAGAAGTTATAGCTTTAGAACCAGAAAATATAGGCTGGAATTACATATACCATTCGCAGGTACTATAAACGCTCATTCAAAGCTATACCAGTAAAAGTAAAAAAAAAAAATTTAATATGGTTTATACAGGAAGAAGGAAAAGTATTCACTTCTCTAATATTGTTTATAAAGAATTATCTAAACACTTGACAAAGAAGGGATGTGTTTTTTTACGTGTATCAAATTGCATTTTTGTGTCTTGCTGGTGAATAAAGCGGTAACAGCTGTGCAGACTGGATGTTAGTTATTCTTCAGTAGAGATTTTTCATACATAAACAAATGGAAAAGTTGTACAAATATTCTCTGTAGCCAGCAATATCCTGGTCTGCTTTAATAGCACATCCATCCCTGTTCTTTCCTGATTGTTGTGCAAAAGTTGTGTAAAAAGTCTATGCAGATAGGGCTTCTCTGTGTTCTGCTGGCTCCCAGCAACTTAAAGCCCCAGTCAACAGAGAATTCTTGGTACTCTTGAAATGCTTGTGTGGAAAAGTTTACATTTTAATGAATATACCTACTATACTGCTAATAATTTTTTTCACAGAATGCACACCAATAATATAGATTCCCCACAGCTGCCAAAATGGAAACAGAGAGGTTCTGTGCCCATCTGAAAGCTTACTCATATTGCTAATAAAATGGCAGAAAAAAAAAATCAAAATCTCAAAGTTAGATATCAAACTGTAAAGCCAGATTTATTTTTTAGGATGTCTTTCATTAGAAAAAAAGTATCTGCCCATTAGAACATCTTGGTTTGAAAGGTACTTCAATTTAAGAGAGTGATATCCCTATGCATATCTCTGAAGCTCTCAAAATAAAACCACATTTAATTGTGATGACATTTAGTATCCATCTTGAAATTTGAAAGTCAAAAGGAAAAAAAGAAAAGA
>CAUYRT010026059.1:0-13407 GCA_963574885.1 Lepilemur ruficaudatus | reverse complement strand
CAGCCATGTTTGAACCAAGCAGTTCTCGGAACACCTGTTATCACACGGATTGTTTCTTGTTGATCGGCCTCAAGACACCTTGTGACTTGCAAACAAGCCAGGGTGCCTTGACCCGCAAACGGGAAAGGGCAAAGAAGGAGACGCAATTGTCAACTCCCTGAGGCAGAGTGGTGAGAACCAGTCCATGCTGAGACGAAAACATTCTGGGAACAGAAAATAGTGGTGGGAAAAGCTGGGGTAGACTGGGACAGATGCCAAAAGAACAGTGTTAAAAATAAAGTCGCTGCAAGCAGGAGATGCTGCAGTCTTGTATCGTCTCTGTGTGTCTGTCGTTTGTTGTCTGTCTTCTGTGTTCACTTCTCCTCCCCAAGTGGAGCCACAATAGTATGTGTATCTGCATTCAGATTACTTTACTTCATTCAGGTCCCCTCCATAAACAGGAAAACAAAGCAAAACAAAACAGATATTACCTGCAGCTTATGAATGATAGCTTTTGCAGTCTACTAATTGGAGATCATTAAAATCTATTTCCAGAATTCCTTGCTGCTGTGTCTACTCAGAAAACCTGCAAAAAGTATGTATTAACATTTTGATGGTTAAAGCTTTTTTGAAGCTTGTGTAACTTCAATTACTCCTAAAATTATTCATTTTTCAAATATAGACTTTCAAGATTCTCATTCCAACAGAATGTAGTATTTTGGCCTTTTTGACAACATGAGATGGGAGAAAATATTTTTAAATTATCATGGGCTCCGTGAAGTATTATTTGCATTAAAATAATGATATTTGTATAGTCTGTTGTAGTTTATAGAGCAATTCTCAATAGATTGGTGTACAAACATCTAGAACTTCACAAGAAGTAATATGTTATGTAAAATTCTTAATGGTAATATGATTCAATGTTATAATTTATATTCTGCTACATATTTGTTCAAAGAAATAATTTACAAAAATTAATAGCTTACTGAAACTAATTTCATAATACATATTGGTTAACTTTTGCTCTGTAACAAAACATCCTAAAATTTAGTGGCTTAAAACATAGCAATTTACTTAGCTTATGATTTTGTGGGCTAGAAATGTTTACTGGGCTCAGATTGGTGGTTCTGAAAATTTGGCCATGCTCAGCTGATTTCTGCATGGCCTGCTTGTGTTATCTGCAGTCAGCTTCTAGATCAACTAGTGGATTATCTATTCTGGTATAGCTTAGCTGAGACATCTTATCTGTGGTCTTTTCAGTATTGTATCATCCAGCAGACTACCTTGGGCTTGTTCACATGGCAATGGAAGTAGGCTTTCCAAAAGTCGCCTAAGAGAACTTTGGCACTTTGAAAGCTTCTGCTTGCATCACATTTGCTAACATGCCATTGGTCGAAACAAACCACATGGTCAAGCTCAGTGTGAGATTGACAGGGCACTCAAAGTTATACGGCAAAGTGTCATGGATAGAGAGAGATGTTTTGTAACCAATTGACTACACTATAAAATAGTGCATTGTTTCAAATATAAAGTGGTGGTCATTGCTTCCTAAACTGAACTAATTATTCTTAAGTATTCTACCCAGTAAGATATTAAACACATTACTAAGCCTCCTATTTCAAAGTATTTGATTTTTGTTTAGTCAATCTTGGTGATTGAAATTCTATCTAAAATTGTTATCATATTTGTTATTTTAGACTATGTAATTTCAGACTATGTAATTCTAGATCATCACAGGAAAATCTTGTATCTGCAGTTCCATACATATATTCAATCCTTCATTATTATATTTTTTAACTTGAAAACTGGTAATTGGATGGCTAAAAAATCACTACCTTAAAATGAATGTTCACCTGCAATGTTGGCAATAAAGAGCAGCTGGAGACAATTCCACTACATGCTGATAATGATAATTTCAAAGTGTAAAACCTGATAAAACTATTTGATAGCTTAATATCTTTGTGTTTCTTCCTTTGCAGAATTGCCAACAATTTTGATAGACATTCTTTAAAAACAATTCATTTCCCATCCCAATATTTCTTTAGTTGGACAAGATTTTGTGTCATTGATATCCTTTTCCCAAATTAGTGATGATTTGTTAGTCTTGCAGGTTATTTGGAAATGCAGTGTGATGATATGTTTTTAGGAAGATAATCATCACATAAAAAAGAAAAGTAATGATCTCACTCATGTAAATTATTTCCAGATATTCTGATAATTAAAGAAATTTCAGCTGTCATGTAAAAAATAAGTTTTAGTAAGAAAAAGGTTGATCTCTGTGACAAGATGACTTTGTGTTGCTGCTGAAATTTGTGTTAAATTCTTTTAAATGAATTATAATGTGCTATACTTTTAAAGGCTTTCATTTCAATCTGGAAAAGACAGAAGGTAAAAGTAGTTTTTTATCATAACTTTTGTTAAAAGAAGTTCTTGATAGTCAGTAATCATACACACTGAATTTAAAGGTGATAATTATGTATACATACAAGTGTACATGTATGTGTGTGTTGTGTATGCCTGTCTATTTTTAGCAAGACTGGGTGAAAGGCACTTTGGCCACTTTCTCAGTTTATCCTTCTATTTTCACATGGATTATATTAAGGTGAGAAGACTGCTTACATTGTACTATCTGGTGAAGATTCATTCTATTTGCAAGATGCACCATTTTCTTTCCCAGGAAAATGCAAGCAAACCGATATGTATAAAATAATTGAAAATATCAAATCTTCAAGCTTTTTTATACTAGAATGATGATATATCATTGATTTATCTGTTCACTCATTCATTAAACATGAATTCTATGTGCCAGGAACTACATTAAGTACTAAGGAATCACAGAAAAATAAGGGACAATGCTTGCTCAGTGACATCGATAGATGAGATGGGACCTCCAATCTACTCTGCCTGCTTTCTTTATAAAGGAACTCAAGACCCTCTACTAATCACTACCTGGTTCTTGGCAAAGTGTAATTATCAAAGAGAATTACAGATATCTATTTCCTAACCTTAAATGTTTTAAAATTTTAGGGATATATATTACCCATATTAATATGTGAACACTAAGGAATTATGAAATAAAAGAGAAAAATGAGGTATTACATTTTTTATATGTCCTTTTGTAATTTAGGCATGTTTCTTTCTCAATTATGGACTGAGGTGCATTTCTTCACTCTTCAATCTTACAGTAGCTTTGCCTTGCTTTGCAACAACGTCCTAAACACCAAGTCTGTAAACATTTTCTCTGCTCAAATCTCATACTTCTCACTGTCTTCTACAACATTATTTTACAAATTCTAAACAAATCCATATATACATTTTTCATCCATATTATGTTTTCAATCACTCTTTAATTTTGCCTATTTTTTGCTCTCAGCCTGGAATCCCTTTCTTTTAATTTTTTATCTGTCAATCTCCTCTTTCTGATTAAAAACATAATTTAAATATCAACTACTTAAAAATGCTTTGTCTGATTTACTTGACTGAAGAGCTCCCCTCATATAGTAGATGCTCATTAAATATTTGTTGACTAAATTAATCACCTCAATTTTTTATTTAGTAGTTATTTAATTTTAGATTATGTTTTGATAACTGGTATATCTTTGTCTTACTCATTAATTTGTAATTATATGAGAGATAGGATCACGTACAATTGGCCCTCCATTGCTTCGGGTTCCCCATCCATGGATTCAACCAAGTGTGGACCAAAAATATTTGGAAAAAAAAAAAAAAAAGAATGGTTGCATCTGTACTGAACATGTACAGACTTTTTTATTCTTGTTATTATTCCTTAAACAACACAGGATAATAATATTTACATAACATTTACATCGTTTTAGAAATTATAAATAATCTAGAGGTGATTTAAAGTGCACAGAAGGATGTGCACAGGATGCATGTAAATATGACACCATTTTATATAAGTGATGGACTTGAGCATCTCTGGATTTTGCTGTCTGCAGGGATCCCAGAACTAATCCCTCATGGATACCAAGTGACAACTGTATTAATGTTTTCGCAGGACCTACCACAATAACTTCTGCTTAATAGAAAGGTAAGAACTAAATTAAATTCAGGAAAGCTTCTGAAACTGGGGTGTTGATCAAATATTTTCATGTGACTAGATCAAAGGAAAAGAATTTTGGATTTCAGTGATGATTTCATAGGCAGAAGACATTCCACTCTATTAAGAAAAGTTTACCTTTCCTCTGGTAGGAAATACACTTCTGGACTGGCCTAAAACATCTTCTGCTTTGGATCCTTGTTGAATTTTTTCTCTTCATCTCTGCAATGAACTTGAAACAGGAAGAGCCATGCACAAAGTGAAGGTTTGTCATGAATTCACTTTATGATCATGACCAAATGACTTAATGCCACAAGTTTCCTCACCCGTGGGCATGATAGTATTTGCTATGTTAACATTACAAACTTGCTATGAGGATCAGAGACACAAACAAAGCTGTATTATTCCAAATTTCCTTAGAACAGGCTTTAAGCTTCCCCAAGGCCTTAGCAAGGAACCAAGGTTTTGATAGACCACAGAAAATCAATGTTTGGGGGAGAGAAGAGATCCTTCATAGAGGGCTCTCATTTTCTATTTAGTAGCTGATTTCCTGCCTCCTTCAATTTATTCTTTGTGATGGCACCTTTTTTTCTTCATAGGGATGATCAAGATTTGCAATAATAGATTTTCTTAATTATTCATTTTATATTTTACAAGTCCATAGGTTTGATGAGGATAATAAACTGTGTCTATGACATTTACTGCTGAATAAACAATGTCTATAAGCTAGTGCAGGTGTTCAATACATTCTTGTTGAATAAAAAAATAAAAATAACCTAGGATCAGTGGGTCTCCAATTTTAATGTGAATAAAAATCATAGAACTTGTTATAAAAAAATACAGACTCTGAACACCAACCTGGGAGATTTTGATTTTGTGGTCTAGCCACTCCGGATGATTCTGATGTGAATGGTCAACAGATCTTCCTGTGATAGATAATGACAAAGTGGTACGTTTCATGCATTTTGTGCGGGAATCACCGCTGCCCTCAGCGATTTAGGAAGAATTAGAGCTGCCTTCTTGACACACCCGGAGAGGAACCCCTCTGGAAATGTACACTGTGAGGAGGCAGATTAGCCCTTCATTTGTCTCGGAACACAGCAATTACAATCCAGACTTTTGAAGGGATGGAAAATGAGGTTTCCTAAGGATGCAGTTTGGCAGACTGCAGCAATGCTGTGTCTTTGGGCATTGGATGCCTGCCAGAAGCACTTGCCCAGCGCTAATTGCAGAGCACCTGAACTTTTATCCATCATCTGTTCTGCTGCACAAAAACTTGAATGCTCCAATGAATGGTTTGTATTCTTCCCAGCAGCTCCAGGACAGGAGGAAAATCTTTTCATTTAATTAGGCTATTATTTTCCATTTTGAAGCTTCAATAGAGACTCAGAAACAGGTGCCAGTTTCTCTTCAGCCTCTAGACCTAAAGAAATCAGAATAACTGCTACTGAGGAAAGAACTCAGATAAGGCCTCGGCAGCAATGCTATTAACTTGCCTCTACCTATGTAGTCCAGAAACAGATGTTAATTACCAAACAGTACAGCCCCAAACTGAAAACAGCTTAATCACTGCTTGGGCTTTTGTTTATTGCCTGCTAATGCTTTCTGCTGGCTCTTCTGAGTCTGGAAATCTCTCTCTCACTCCCTTCTCCAACCCTCCCCGCTGTCCCCTGTGTGTATCTCTCTACGTCTCTATCATGTATATCTATTTTAATAGTGGAGTTTGTTTACTTTTTAAAATTACTGACATCATCTTATGTCTTCATTCACTTGAGCTTCTAAAACAAAAACACTGTAAACTGTGTAGTTTATAAACAACAATTCAACAGTGAATTTGTTTCTAACAGTTATTGAGGCTGGGAAATGTAAGATCAAGACATGATCTGGTGTCTGATGAGGGCCTGCTCTCTGGTTCACAGATGATACCTTCTAGCATCATCCTCATATGATGCATAGTGCAAGGTAACTTCCTGGGGTCTCTTTTATAAGGCACTAATCCCATCCATGAGGGCTCTACTCTCATGATCTAATCACCCCCAACTGCCCCTCTTCCTAATTCCTTCACATTGGTGAATAGGTTTCAACATATGGATTTTGGAGGACACAAGAGCCCCTCATTATAGATGCTGCTGCTCTGGGCATCTTGCTTTCCCAAGATGGCAGTCAGCAGCGGAGGTGTTTGCAACCCCTCACATTGGGTTTGTGGGGCATGATCATTTCCTGACGCAAGTCATGGCCTTATACTCCCACCTCCACCCAAGGTTTACAAGACTACTTTGATCATACGAGGCAAAACAAAATAAAAAATTGGGACATTTACCTCAATAATTCACTTTCAAACTCATTTTATTAAATGACGTGGAGCTTTCTGTTTTTAGAACATATTTGAGTTGCTGTCTTCAGGTTGGGAGACCATGAGAGGACACTGAGAACTGTAGCTGGACTCAGGAATAAGACATTTTGTGGGACTGGAAACATACCACTATGTGTAACAGATTGCTACGATTGTGGGATTTGAGAAGGACTGAGTGGGTGAATGAGCCATAAGTTAGCTGACTGGTAAGGGCAGTGATAACCTGAAACTGGGAAGTACTTAAAATACACGAGAAGTATGGGGCTGAGACTGACATTTTTGTAAAGAGGGTGATACCCTCCAAAACCATAAATGGCCATTTGTGAGATGGCTCAAGGGCTAGTACAAGGACAGTTGGATTGATTTTCTCAGTGAGTAAATTCTTTGAGAGCAAATAAAATGGAAATTGATGCACTATCAAGTTCCTCAGGCTTAGGGAAGCAGAGTCAACAGTTTTGTTTGGGCTCAAATAATTCATCTTGACGGTCTAAAATCAGGGGAAGCAAACTCAAATCCCTATTGGGGCTAAGAATGTTATATACAGGAGCAAAGTGGCCTGCATATGAGAAATATTTCTGGAAGCATTTGCCCTTTTTGACTAAGTTTTATTTTCTTACATTTGGTAGAGATTTAGATACAATAAATTTCACTTTTTCATAATTTTACTCTAAGAAAAGTAAGTCTCACTACAATGATGATAAGTGGATACACTGCCTTAGGGCAGGAAGTCCCAGGAGAGAGAGGTGGGCCCTGGCTCTACACTGCCTGCAAGGAGCTGCCCTGCAAGAATATGGCCCAGTCCAGCCAGTTATTCTATTTTCTTCAAGACAAGCCAGAGAATTGAAGTTTTATATGTACCAGAAACTCTGATTTTTAAAGTTGTGTCTGCTAATTCAACTTTTATGCAATCTCTTTGCCAGTATAGACTGAATTCAACAATTCAATTCAACAGTTACATAACTATCTCAGCATCCTTTGTTTTTAGCCCAGAGCAAATTTCCCAGAGGCAGAGAGTGGGGTGTGATTTATGTTGCCTTTAGCCTTGGAAAATAATTTCCTAGTGAGTTGATAAACAACTCTTTTTTCTTTGACCTAGAGTTTAACTGATTATTTTTCCTTTGCCATTGGCCTTTGAAAACTCCCCTTCAATGCATCATGAGAGGAATGTAGGAAGTATAACAATGGTTTATTATAAAATGAATTTCAATATCCATGTGTCAAATCACTGTCCCCGAAACATAACATGTATGTGACAATAAATGACCACTAGATATGCCCCACAATTCTATTTATAAAAGGGTTTCATTTCGGTGATAGATGTTTCAGAGTATTTGGAACACTTTCAAAACCGTAATTATGGAGAAAAATAGGAATTATAAAGATGATAATCTTTACCAACTCACCATTTATAGAAATGAAGGAAACTTCAATAAAGAAAACTCAAAACACAAAACAAAGCAAAACCAAAAAACCACGCACTTCACAAGTCTTCTCAAAGAAAGGTTAGATCACAGAGGGGTGAGCCAGAATTGTTATTTTTCTAAAGGTCTTTCAGGTGTATTAATCAATGTTTATACATTATAATAAAAATAGTGTATTTTTAAGAAAAACTCAAAATTACAAGCAATCATATATAATGTATATTGCAGGATGTTCTCAAGCAGCTTTAGCTTCTGTTCTGGGATTTAAGGAATACTTTTAAATTTCAACAGCCTCCTTGAGGGAGAATAAGTTTTTATATTTTAGGGTTGATTTCCTCTGATCAGGACATAATTTTTTTTCTGTCATTATGACACAAATATTCAGTGGTGGCAAATCGTTTTTAGAGTATGAATCTTTTTTAAATAGCACATCCTGAACTTAGGTTAATATGGAGATTTCTTAAATGCTGATGCTTTCAGGAATCATTAAAATCCACACTTTATCTTCTGCACTAAAAAATGTGATTGTTACCTGATTAAGTAGAACATTTAGCCATTTTTATTCTCCCTATCCTCTCTCCATCTAATCAAATGAAGTAGCTTCACTGCTATTCACCACACATGTATATCCTTTCTACAAATCTGATCATGAATCCCTCATATTCTAATCATCTATGGCTGCATATAAACCACGCCAGACCTAGTGGCTTAAACCCAAGAGCATTTATTTTTTCATTGAATTCACGATTGCTCATGACTCTGAAGAGATCCATCATCTCTGCTTCATGCAGGCTCAGCTATAAGACCTACCTCGGGCCTTTGGATCCACTTTCAAGTGGCTCCTTTAGGTTGTTGGCTGGGAGTTCAGCCCGGGCTGACAGGGCATTGGTTTCTCCCACCCAGTGTTGTTTGAGATTCTCACAGCAGGGTGGCTGTGTTCTAGGAACAAGTAGAGACAGGAAATGCCTCTTAAAGACTAGTCCTAGACAGCGTTGCTTACATCATATTCTATTGGTCATATAGTCATGGAATCCATACAGATTCAAAGGGAGGGGATATAGACCACACCTCTCAATGTGAAAAGTGTCAAAGGAAAATATATATATATATATTTTCTTACCATTTAAATTTCATCTTCTGCTACCACCATCCCTAGCCATCCCTACTCCTCCACCCCCAGCTTTCTCACACGCTCAAATTCCAACCGCATCGAACAAATTACTATTATTTTTTTGCCCTTGAATATCATCTTTGTGGACTGCCAGAATACTATCTGCCTGGTAAAACTTTAGCCATATTTCACGAAATAAGCTAAAGCATCCCTTCCTCTTTGAAGTTTTTCCTAACTCCCCTTAGTAAGTAACTAGAGTTAAGGCCACCTTTTCTCAGTGTTTACCTACTGTATTGTCTTTGAGTACACTGTTTCTTCGTCTCTTTTAGCATCACGCCTAACACATGGTGAGAATTCAACAATTCTCTGTTGGATGAATTTATTCTGAGGAATTAGAGAGTAATTCATTGAGAGACTGAATCTGTAGTAGTTTTGGAGCCTAGTTCTGCCTCCACTCTCCAATATCTGTGTCAGTTTGTATAAGTCACCTCATTACTTGTTGCTTTACTGAGTTTCTTCATTTGTCAAAACAGGTGGCAGTGTCTGTGCTATCAACCTTACTGAGGTATATGAGGGTAAATAAAAATTGTACCTTCCATGTATAGAATGCTACTGAAATATACAAGTTTGAAATTATCATCAATAGAAAGCTAATTCTCTCCTTGTAAAATACTTTAAGAGACAAAGTGTTGCGTGGGCCCAACCCCAAGCATGATTATTTCAATTTCTGCTTTGCTGAGGTTATGAATTTTTCAAAAAAATTCCCTCAGAAACCTTTGGGCACTTGATTAAAATCCAGATCCTTAGAAATGTGCCCTGTGGAAGTGCAGTTATCTTAAGAAAACAGGGCATGCTATGCTTTTTGTAACACCTGTAGTGCGTTGCCAGTGTTTATAAGAAAAAATCAGTTTTGCAAGTTCTGAAGAATCCAGGGAGAGAAGTTTATTTTAAATTTATCGTGCAGTTTGAAAAAGAGTACTTGAAAATATCTCTTCCTTAAGTGATGGTCCTTCTGGTGATAGAGCACATAAAAGTGTTTTCTTGCTTTAAAATGGTGGTGCTTCATTTAAGTAGTTCCTTTTATTATGTGGAAAAAAGAGTAAGAAAATATTTTTACAGAAATTAATGATCTAAATGACCAGATGTGGGGAAGGGGGGAGTGGGAGGAGGACCTGACACAGGCCTCTCAAGGTAAATGGTCTGAAACATGCCTTGTTGGTGCCAAGGCAGGCAAAATCCATAAAGAAAAAACTGTGAGCTCAGGATGCATAAGAACAACACAAAGTGGAAAAATTTAATTCTATAAGAGTGGCCCTAAGTGAGAGAGAGAGAGTGCATGTTTATAGTGAGTACAGGGAAGCTTCAGTGATAGAGCAGAGCAGTCCCAGCATTATGTGCTGACACGCCGCATACATGCACAGGAGGAGAAGAGTGTGCACAAGCATTATCTCAGATATGGAAAAACTGTGGTACATATAACATTGCTGGAAAAAGTAAAGGTGATTCTGAAAGAAGCTGTAATCAAGACTCTAGACTCTTAATTATAAAACAAAAGGGACTGCATCAATTCAAAAGGCATAAATGAATTGTTAGCAATATACATACGAAAAAGATAGTAAAGGAAAGACCGACTATATAAAGGATAGAGACTAGAGTTCTCTGACATGATCAATTTTTTTTTTTTTTTGCTATGCACTTTACTAACGTTTCTTTTTTGAAGGGAGACTGGTATAAATTGTTTTGAGTACCCTTACATCTCTGTCAGTTAATATATGTCAAAGATGTTTGTTACGTTAAAGTCTGATTTAAACTTACAATATTATTGTGTTTGGAGAATTTGTTATTATTCTTAAATCGAGCATTGACTAATCCAATAGATCCATATTGTATGATTAATGTTCTCAAAGAATTTTAAGTGCCTTAACAGTTTTTAGTTATGTTTGTATGTATCCAAATCTTCTTGGTTCTGTAAAACGTCTGGTTACTACCAATGCAGAAAATGGCAGTGTCTGAATTTACTTTTCTGTATTCTTACAGCTGATAGAAAGAAGGGGTAAATTAAAGAATCGTCAACCCTAAAGGTCATTGTTGCTCTTAATGTACTAACAGTTACAATTCCTCCAATTATATATTTGAGAGTAGAAAATATATTTAAAGGAATATGTTTATATTCCTGACAGCCTTCAGAGGTCAGTTTTCCCCCTCCCAGTTTAATCCCGAGCTGTTTGATCCCTAACTCTGCTATGGTAGGGCAAAGACTCTATTTGCGGTATGTATTTATTTCTTCTCACCATAAAAGCATCTCATCTCATAGACGATGCTAAAGAGGAGGAAAGGAAACTGACAGCAATGAGAAATCTCTTGTTTTCAATATACACCCTCGGGGGCTGAGCACCTTGTTCAAGTTTATCACTTAAATGGGCACAAGGAAAGAAACTAAAAGCAGAGCTGTATAGTACAACGCATGGCCTAACTTTCACAAACCCTGCTTGCTTTTCACCACCATTTTTATAGGATGGTAATGAAGCTTATTTTGCATTTCCCCAGAGCCCCGGTTTCCTCAGCACCAAACTGTCCTAAAATGTTCTTGAAGTGAAAGACTACCTGCAGATGAGTGTAGTCCTCAACAACTTTAAATGATTTTTCAAAAAGAGCTCTATAGAAAAACAGGGAAAACAGTAAGGTTTTCTAAGGCCAACTCAATCCTTTTTTGAGATAATTAAGAGGAGAGCTTTCAGGTTTGTTTGTTTACTATTTTTTTTAATGAATTGCATAGATATTGAAAGAGTGAAAATCATTTTGTATTTTTAATTTGATTATAAGATCTTCTTGTAATTTTGCTTTTGGCAAGTGATGTTCAAATCCACTTATGTATATACTTAGGAAGCATCTTATAAAATAGAATGAATTTTGAGTTATTTTCTTAAAGTGGAATTGTTATACTTAAAGTTTCCTTGAATCGGACTCCCTATTTGTGATTGATACTGCACTTTGAAATATTCTGTTTTATAAAAAACAAAAAAAAATGGTCTCTGGTAAAAGAGAGACAGCTTTAGTGAATCATTGCTAAAGTCAATTGACGACTAATCAGAAAATTTTATTTTATTCATTACTTACCTCATTATTTGTACATTTTTTCTGTTATTGATAGAATTATTTCCTACATTAATTGATTCATGCAAATAGGCTTAGATTCCTATGTCCTTGAGAAGCAAATTGAACTGAATCTCTACTGCTGTGCCTTCTAAATCAAATATGCTCACCATGATGTATTGGGATGTGAGTGCCTTTAAAACTTATATTTATTTATATCCTTCTGTAATATAATATTTACTTTATGTTCAATATGCATAACATATAGCCATAGTAATGTTTGTAGAATGTATTAATAAGTGTATTGCATGTTATATAGAATTTTAGAACAAATATAGTCTATATTTATACAGAATATATATGTATACACATAGAGAGAACATATATTAATATTGTGTGCAGTTATATATATATATATATATATATATACCATATATTATAGAGATACACTGTCTAATGGGGCAGCCATTACCTATAGATGCTGCTAAACACTTGAAATGTAGCTAATGCGACATGTTGAAATGATAAGATTTTGGATGTATTTTGTTAAATATATTATTAAAATTAATTTTACTTGTTTATTTTTCCTTTTTAAAAATGTGTCCCAGATAATTTAAAATTACATATGTAGCTCACATTAGATTTCTATTGGAAAGAGCTTTTGTCTAAAGAATATATTGTCTCAATAATAAAAAATACTCTGTATATTACAAACATACATTCACTTAAGAATGGTTTTTAACAACTTCTATGAATAGGTCTAGACAACCAAATAACTGTTCTACAGTACTATAAAACTTAATTCATTTAAAACATTAAATGAAACATACAATTAGAAAGAAACTATTAATTATGTTTTCATGGTTACAGTATTGGACACACTGTATTCTCTACAACCTCCCGTTTCTGGGATTTGCCCTCTCTGACTTTTTCAGCTCTACAAACGTGATTTTATGGAAGCCTCCCTATTAATTTTCCTCTAGCCACAAATGATTGTAACTTATCCAAACTAGGTTGGTCAAAATCTTTCTAAATTCTGAATTTGAGTGAGAGAAGCATATTCTATCTGGATGGCCAAAATTGTTAGATGAGAAATTCAAGAGCATATTCTGTTCATATGTTCTGTCCTATGCAGAAAGCCAAGCATCTGTAAAAGATGATAATAAAGAATGAAAGAAGCAAAGAAGAGATAGGTAGAAACCATCTTTTCTATATCTGTGGGCTACCGACAGTTCCCACTGGACAGTGTTTTTTTCTTTTTCTTGTTTTATTTCAGCCTATTATAGGGGTACAAATGGTTAGGTTATATGTGTTGCCTTTCCCCCTCCATCCCCACCAGAGGCGGGGCTTCCAGCATGTCCAGCCCCCAGATGGTGCACCTGGGACTCTG
>CAUYRT010026058.1:0-13136 GCA_963574885.1 Lepilemur ruficaudatus | reverse complement strand
GCTGAAGCGATCCTTCTGCCTCAGCCTCCCAAGTAGCTGGGACTACAGGCATGTGCCACCATGCCCGGCTAATTTTTTCTATATATATTTAGTTGGCCAATTAATTTCTTTCTATTATTAGTAGAGACGGGGTCTCGCTCTTGTTCAGGCTGGTTTCGAAATCCTGACCTTGAGCGATCTGTCCGCCTCAGCCTCCCAGAGTGCTAGGATTACAGGCGTGAGCCACCGCGCCCAGCCAGGAAATGATCATTTTTAAAGGGCTAAAAGTGTGGACAACCTTAGCAATTGTGTTCTTTGCAGAATTCCAGTGGACATTTTACTCTAGCGGTCGTGATATAATGGAACCCCCAAATTTACACCTGTGTATTTACCTAATTGTTCAAGGAGGTATCATATATAAACATTAAATGCTATGAAGAAAAGCAATTCTGTCATCTATCTGGCTGGATGGTTGAATGTTACTGCATGTGTTTATTAAAGACAAGTGGGTTCTTACAGTTTTTCTGTAGGTTTAAACCTACTGTTAACTCAAAGAACATGACAGGAATTAGCCACAGAACTTAAGAGTAGAAAGAAGACATATTTTTGTAGTCTATCTTTTCTTGCAAAATGGAAGAAACGTTTACTTTTTGTGGGTTAAAAATACGTGCTCAAAATTGCCTTTTACTTCTACAAATACACAGGCATATAATCCTTTCTTGGATGTTGGTATATCTTTTAGTTTTTTTGTAAAAATGATAGATGATGATTCAGGGAGGACAGGAATACCTTCTCAGTGTGTTGGAGCAGGAAGCAGATGATATCAGCTTGTCTCATTGGCATCTTAAGTTCGATCCTACCGTTAAGGTAGTGTCTGTCAGACTTGTCCATGGTAAGGATGCCTTTCCCATTTGTGATTAATAAGGAATCAGTAATACTTTCCGAATGTGTATCTTTTCCCCAACAGTTCTTCACCCAGTGGGTTTAATATCTACTGCTAACATCTGCCCAAATCACATACTACTATTTTTATTTCTTATTTTACATTCATTGGTTGATGATTATCTGTAAAGTATAGCATTAATTACTTCCCACCTTAACTAGGGAAACTGTTTCTCCACAGCTACTTTAGCATTACCGCAGGCCATTTGAATAAGAATCTCCTGGGGTGGGGGTGAGGTACTGGCATTATTTTTGAAAGCTCCCCAGAGGACTCCTGTCTGTATCCAAGGCTAACAACAGCTACTCTGTCATCTGGTGAACCTGTGCCCCATTCAAATAAATCCAAATCTCAGTGGGAGCAGGTAGAAGCTCAGAAACGTGGTTTTATAAAGGTTATCGGGAGGTTTTTACTACTCATTCATTGTCAAGAACTGTTCTTTTTACTCCACTATGTGGCCCAGGCTAACCTCCAACTCATGGGCTCAAATAATCCTCCTGCCTGGGGCTACAGTTGGGATTGCAGGAAGGCACCACCATGCCCAGCTAAGAACTGTTCTATGAGTAATGTTTATTAGTCTGTGGAGGGGCCACTTAAATGTTGGAAAGTGTATTTTCTATCAACACCAATGCTTGGGAGAAAGCATAAACACACACTACTTTTATATGTCCCTCTTTCTACCTTGTTCTTTGCTTGATTTTAAAGAATGAATAAACTTACTCCTTTATCTCTGGATTACCTGTCATTCCAACTTAAGCAAATATTAGTCCAAAAACCTCTGTGGGATGCTGCCATGTATCTATTTTCACTCCTATAAATCATTTTTGCATGCTGTATGTATCACGATGAGGTTTGGCTGTCTGTTCCAAGAAAAAAAATTGGCTTAAATGAGTTTTCCTTTTTCACAAGAGTTCAAGGGTAGACAATCCAGGGCTGGTAGTGGTTCTACCATAACATCTAGGGCCAGTGCTCCTGTCTGCGTTGGATGCTACCCCTGGCCCAATACTCAAGCTCCAGCCAGCAAGAAGGATAAAAGATTGCTGGGTGAGGTGGCACATACCTATAGTCCCAGCTACTCTGGAGGCTGGGGTTGGGAGGATCACTTGAGCCCAAGAGCTCAAGTCCAGCCTGGGCAGCATTGTGAGACCCATCTCAAAACAAACAAACAAACAAAAAATTGGCAGCATCCTCATTTAAGGACACTGCCTGAGGATAGCTTTAAACACTTCCACTGGCATCCTATTGGCCAGAACTTAACACCTGACCATGTCTAGCTGCAAGAGAAGCTGGAAAACGAGGGGTAGCAATGTGCCCATTAACACGGGGTCTATCACTAAAGGAAAATAGATGTTCGGGACAGCTGTTTGACTGCCCTACTGGATTTATCACTATTACCTGTTAAAGGGACCTCCCAGAGCCTGGAAGGGAGGAGCCAAGCTTTTAAGTTCTCTCAAAAAGCAGAGGAGAATCAAAGGAAATTCTGTAGGAGAAAATTCCATGTTCCAAATTTCCATTCCTATAGGTTATTTTCACCTAAATAAAGGGGAAACACCATTATTCAGAGAATTGCATTGTGTTTGTGGATACCAGTTAAATTCTACTTTGAAATGGCTGTCGTGATAATTTTCTGTCTTCGTGTTTAAGGGAACAGTTCTTTAACAAGTTTTGTTTTAGTGTGTAACTTCAGGATGTGTGTGTGTGAGTACTCAGTTGGAATAGCTTTACCTTCACTGTCTATTTTGAGACTGCTCTTTTTCTAAACTCAAATCTAATCTAATACTTCTGTTAGGTGTACCTAGTAGTCACCACTTTTTGAAATGCAAATAAACTATTATTTTAAAGGCAAGTTAAATTTACCAAAGCTTTATCAAATTCTTTGCTTATTATTGCTTCTTGCATTGTTTTTGGCTTCACTTTTCTTGCTGAAGAATATGATGCAGGTTTCTGAGGGTCTGTGATGTCATTTTTTCTTAAAAACTGTGTTAGAGAATTAAAGGTTGACAGGCATGTGCTCTCAGCACTTTTACGATATTCCTCCACTGCATTCTGGTATCTACACTTGCTGACGAGAAGCTTGCTGTTCCTTAGATGGTATCATAGAAAAGTCATGTTACTTAATAAGAGGGTATGTTTATCCTTGATATCCTGTAGGTAAACAGTGAGTCTCAGCTTTTGTTTTAAATATATATTGCCTGCCTGAAGAAGTAGATTTTAGTGACTGAATGTTTCAGAGAAACTGTAACTCTATTACTACTTCCTCCTCTGTTGGAATTATTTCATTTCTTGGCTGGGTACAGTGGCTCACGCCTGTAATCCTAGCACTTTGGGAGGCCGAGGTGGGAGGATTGCATGAGGCCAGGAGTTTGAGACCAGCCTGAGCAAAAGTAAGACCCCTATCTCTACAAAAGTAGAATAATTAGCCAAGTGTGGTGGTGCATGCCTGTAGTCCCAGCTACTTGGGAGGCTGAGGCAGAAGGATTACTTGAGCTCAGGAGTTTGAGTTTGCTGTGAGCTTTGATCACACCACTGCACTCTACTCCAGGCGACAGAGCAAGACCCTGATTTAAAAAAAAAAAAAAAATTACTTTATTTCTCTACTCATGTTTTCTCATTCTTGCTTTGTAACATGAAAGAAGAATGGCCCATCTTATCTTTGGATAAGATAATGGCCCATCTTATCTTGGATATATTCCTTGCCTCTGTTCCATTCCAGAACTTTGCCTATGAATATTCTTTGCCCTGCAGTATTCTTTTCGTCCATACAGCCAAAGAGTTGGTTTTTCCAACAGACAAAAACTCTCTAGTTCCTGCCTAGCAGCTGGCTTGTGCAGTACTTAATTGGCAAACTTCTAGTTTAGACATGACAGGAAACGCTCCAACAGTAGGGAAGAGGGAATTGGCAGCCAGTGGAGCAGAGCGAGCGCTGGAATTGGCATGGTGCGCGTCGCCTCGGCTGGATGTCTGGGCGGCTTGCGGGAGCGGTGGCAGAAGAAGCAAGCCCAAGGCCTGTGTTTGAAAGCCTCTTTGGAGTCTTCCCAGAAGTCTCCAGAATGATAATGTAATCTTAAAATTGTTCACTTTCTGCTTATGCGAGAGGCAAGAGAGATGAACCGTTTTTTAGCTCTTAGCTAGTTTAAGATACTCTTTAGGAAAACATTTTATGAGCTGAAAGGGATTTTTAGATCAGATGATTGTTTCATGGAGGCTTAGTCCTTAAGATTTCTCATTTTGGGTATAGTTCTTTGGCCGGTAAACAACTTCCAAGTAGATAACTCACTGCGTACGCTTATTATCTCTAAGAAGCCTTGGTTACTTAGTTACGGGGATAAACTTTCTTGGCCTTTTTTTTTTTTTTTTTTTTTTTTTTGTAAGACTTCAATGTTCTCTTCAGGTCATGGAGTTGAGTAAACTTAGTTTCAGTTCCAGACCAAAATCTATTTAAAAATAAAACAAAAAAACCCAGGAGTATCTCTTTTACAAACCAAAGGGAGACACTGGCATCCTTCCAGGTTCCTGGAGTCCGATCTTGCTGGCTGGCACGCACGTCTCCATGCCTTTGTGACGCCTCAGATTTTGTTCCCCACAAAGTAAATACACTTAACCTTACTGTTTGCTCATACTTGTATCTCTTCACGAGAGATGATTAGGAATTACTCATTGGCAGACTCCAGAAGTTATGCAAACTTTCAGTTCAGCAGCTTTGTTCTTGTTATTTCAAGCCATAGCATAGAGTCTGCCAAGAAGTCCAAAGGAAGTTCTGCCGATAGGCATCTGGCAGAAATCCACTGGGAAGCAGCTTGTGTCCTGTGAATGTCCTTCACCCGCAAAGAATGTATCGAGAAAGGGTTTAGGAAGAAGGGTTCAGGGCAATGCAGCTGAACATTTACTTAAATGCAAGGAATGTGCAACAAGAAAGGGTAATGCTAGTGGGTTTTTTCAAGCTAGATCTCAGGGACTTAAATTCACAGGTCAAAGAAGCTTATCATAACCTTGTTCTGGCTGCTTAGTTTTGCAAATAAAAACTATCTGCTTATCTGGGGTGTCTGAATCCTGAAAACATGGCTTATTATGCTGAATCCTATATAACAATGAATTGTACTAGAGAGCCAATTTAAGGATTATCTAGTAGACGAGATGTTTTTTGTTTTGGTGTTTTTTTGTTTTTTGAAACAGGGTCTTGCTCTGTTCCCTAGGCTGGAATGCCGTGGCGTCATCATAGCTCACTGCAATGTCAAACTCCTGGGTTCAAGTGATCCTCGCAGCTCAGCCTCCCAAAGTGCTAGGATTACAAGCATGAGCCACTATGCCTAGCTTAGTAGACAGGATGTTTATGTGGTCTGCCTTATATTCCCAGAGGAAAATTTCCTTGAAAAGTAATTTATGGTCAGAGAGATGCTTGGTGGATATGAAATTCGAGCAGAGGGAATTGGGTGATGTTGAGAAATGTCTTCACCAAGCTTCAGTCATCCAATGAGTCAACTTTTCTTGAAGTTGCAATTGCCAAGAGCACACGTCACTGTCCATCAGTCTGGGGCACCATCTTCAGATGTGGACAAACACTTAGTTTTGCTTCTAACTCTGCCGTTTCTGTTTGGCATGTTCTGTTGCTTCTGCTTTCATCCTAGTGTGGGACTTTGTTTAATCCACATAGTGATGCTTGCTTCACATGTATTTGCCCTCTCCTCCTGGTGCATTTTGGTCCTTTGGACCCTTCTCTACTGACCACCATTCCTTCTCCAAAGGTTCACACAATATTTCTCTTAAGTTTTTTAATCTTCATAGTGGATTTGTTACCTCTCATCCTCCCCTCCAGCTCCCACCAACAAAAAGCCACCGGTAGCCTTTCATCACTATGTCAGAAAGATGCTTTTGCTCGTTTCTCACGGTAGCAGCCTTGGACGTCTTCCAGGGTAAGATGCATGCTCAGGAGGTGCTTTCACTCTAAGGACGGTGTTGATGATGCTGCTACATTAGTGTGCTCTGGGGATATGTAAGAGTTGCTCCCTGGGATCAATACCAGGAAAAGTCATTTTTCCTAAAAAAAAAAATGAGTCATTTTTCTCTTAGAGTCAAGGTAAATCATATAACTGATTTAAAAAAAATAGCTTCTTGGAAGCTTAAAGCCAAATTTATATAAATAGCATTTTTGGCTTCATCTTGTCTTTACTGTTCAGGACCCTATGTTCTTATTTCTTCACCTCCCATGTTTTATCTTTCTAGAGTATGCATATTGTGTAAGCAGCATTAAATTCTTTTTGGCACAGGGCCCATGAAACCAGTAATTACAAAGTCATGACAAAATATTATGGGATAAAATAAATCTGGGCAAGTTACACATTAGATATAGCTTCACCATTAAAAAGGTCTTTATCACCGCCAACCAAAAAAAAAAAGTATGTTGTTTAGAGGAACATGATACGGATGTTCACTGTATTATATTGTCCTGGAAAACATGGGGAATCCCGAAAAACATTACCAATTTGTAAGAATATGATAAAAATTTAGTACATCTATTTATACAGATACTAAAGAAACAAAATCCAGTGATTAGCCATGGGCAGGTCAAGAATATTTTCTGAAGTTGAATCTTAGGTTAACTCTTCTATGACTATAAAAGATATTTGGTAGGGGGTGAAGATAAAGGAAGAGACATAGAGGAACAATTTAAGTGATTTTCATTTGTAGAAAACTAGGCATGTGGTCTAGAATTACATGTTGCTTTATTTTTTCATAAAAGTGAAAGGCATGGTTTGTATTGCAATGATTTTTTTCCTTTCTTTAAAAAATTTATTGACCATCAAATAAATTTATTACTGTGATGATTTGGAAATATCTGTGAATTTTAAATGTTTGTGCTCTTTGACCCAGAAGTTCTCTTTTTTTTTTTTTTTGAAACAGAGTCTCACTCTGTTGCCCTGGCTAGAGTGCTGTGGCGTCAGCCTGGCTCACAGCAACCTCACATTCCTGGACTCAAGCGATCCTCTTATATCAGCCTCCCGAGTAGCTGGGACTACAGGCATGCGCCACCATGCCTGGCTAATTTTTTCCATTTTTGGTAGAGACAGGGTCTCGTTCTTGCTCAGGCTGGTCTCAAACTCCTGAGCTCAAATGATCCGCCCGCCTTGGCCTCTCAGAGTGCTAAGATTGCAAGCGTGAGCCACTGTGCCTGGCCTAAAGTTCTATTTACATAAATTCTTAGAAGTATTTGTATAAGGGCCCAAAAACTTATGTTTAAAGATTTGATTGTATCATTATATGAATTAGTGAAAGATGGGAAACTGAACTTTCTGAAAGTCTTTTAAAACACCCTCAGATATAACAATAAGTAACTGTCAGAGGAAAATAAAGGAATTCTGAAGTTGTAAGATGCCAAATGTGTTAAACCTGCATAAGGTGGTGTTTGCCGATGAGACGACAAATCCCTTGCTTTCAGCTCTTTGTTCTAGTAGAGCATTATTCATCTTAGTCATTCCTATTCCTCAAAATAAATCTTTTAATGAATTAGCTCTGGATGCTCTTTTAAGCATGTTGATGATAAAAGTTTTAAACTTTTGCCAATTACAAACAAGAAATGTCTTTTGACTCACACAGGAAGTCTTACCAAGGCTAATTAAGGAAATTGTGACAGGACCAGGGAGGGCAGACCCTCCTCGGATGAGTTCTACTGGGCACTTTTCCTGAGAGATCTGGGTATGTTTTTGGCCACTCTGGGTATATTTCAAAGCATATCTGTACCTGCTGAAAGAAGGGTGCGTACTGCTTTTTGTGAACATGGCTTAGGAGATGGAGACACATGTTTGAATCCTCATTCCTCCACCAGTCAGTGCGTGACTTAGGGCAAAGGACTTAACCTCTCCATCTGTTTTTCTCAATTCTAAAATAAGAATGTTGTTAGTTTCTGTCAACTGGACCTGTTGTGAGGTGCAGATGAGGTCGTCACACAGAGGAGGCTCACAAACTAATCTTGCCACGTGGTTGCTGTATACCCTCATCCCTTCATCAGAATTATTTTTCTCTTAACCTGAACTTTACTTCAGCGTGCTTTTCACCCATCTCCACTACCCTTGGGAAGAAACAAAGGCAGTGTTCAAATGTCACAAATGCCTTAACTAGAATTCAACAGACTGAGCAGGAGACTTTTGTATGGTAACATCGTATGATCAGTTTTGAATGTTCAGGCCCTTTGACTCAGCAGTTCTACTTCTAAGAATGTATGCAATCGAAGTATTTGAACAGGGCACAAAATTTATGTGCAAAGATTTGATTGAAGCACTTCATGAAGTAGTTGAGAATTGGAAACTGTGCACAAGCTATAGGGGTGAGATAATCAACTGTGGTGTATCTACTTGAGGGAATATTCTATCAGTAG
Organism: Lepilemur ruficaudatus; assembly: GCA_963574885.1. Classification (NCBI taxonomy): domain Eukaryota; kingdom Metazoa; phylum Chordata; class Mammalia; order Primates; family Lepilemuridae; genus Lepilemur; species Lepilemur ruficaudatus. Next base: position 4,848 of record CAUYRT010026058.1, on the reverse strand, counting down.
AATGAAGTAGGGACACATGAATGACATGGGAAGATAGCCAAGGTGTGTAGAATGCTATTTGTGATGTGCTCCTGTTCATTTCTTTAAAGCTTTAAGTTAGTGCATTTTTTCTCTGTGTCTGCCTGACCTTTTCATGTCTTTATCTTTTCACTGGGTTTTTGTCATGCTTTCTGAGCATTTGGCTTAAAAGAACTAATTAATAAAACTATTTGGGAGTGGCACTTTATTTAAGTAATTAATTTAGGTAATTAGTTGATTGTGGAGTTATAAGTTAACTGGTCAGTGTACGCTGATTGACTTTGGTAATTCTTAAATAAACTTTTGACATTTTCAGATTTATTAGCACACTGCTGTACTTTAGTTTTTATCCTGTTTAGGTGCCATTTCTCGTTTCTATTTTATTGGCATATAGGCAGAGGTTATTCCTTATATTCAAAGAACTAGCCCTGTTGTTGTTTCTAGAGTGTTTTTGTTTACTAATTGACTTTAAAAAAAAATGTTTTCTTCAGTAGAAAGAAACTAAAGGCTTAAAAAATTCTTAAAATTAAAAACGTCAGGTGAACAATTAACAGACTCTTTCTTTAAAGATTTAAGGTGATAGTAGTGAGATTTTTCTTGAAAATTTTTAAACAAATTGAGGTAGCAAGGATGTGGCCCGACAGCTTTAGGGGATTGGTTTTTCACCTGTAAAGGTCACGGGTGGGAGTCTAGAGAAAAAGAAGAAAAGACTCTCAGAATTAAATCGACATGATTAAAATTCCTACCAAGCAGTATGAGTACACTGACCTATGGAGTGGCCTCTTGGCAGTCCGTGTTGAGGGAGAAGTGGAACGGCTTACTCATCTGTACATGGGGTCTGCTGTAGATTATTGCTATCTCTCCGGAGATTTGTGTTTAGTGCTCTGTTCTCTGCCTCTACTCTGGGCTTACAGGAGAAAGATGGAACCATTAATGCCACTGGTGATTTTTTTGTGTGTGTGTGGTAAGAGTGGTGATCGCATTTGGCAAACCAACATTAAATGGCACAAATTTTGTTTTTACATCTAGTAAAGATGTCAGGGCCCAGTGTTTTCCTTTGACAAAGATTTTCAAAGCTGCCCAAAATGATCAAATTCTGAAGATTTCCCTGGTACCTGAGACTTTGGAAAGCAAAACTGTTGGCATGCTTTTGTCAAGAATTTCAGAAAAGTTTTCGTTTAAAAAAGTAGAAATTAGCCAGGAGCTGATTTTGTGGCTGTGTGTACTGATTACAGCACTGATGGATTAACCTAATTATTAATTATTATTAATTAGGTTAATCAGGTTAATTATTAATTAGGTTAATTAACCAAATTACCGGGTATTTGGGAACTGAATACATACTATGTAATAGGAATTTAAGAGGGTTCAAGAGAGAATCCTATAGGTGTTTCTTACCAAGTAGTTTGTAAGTTCAAGACAAAATATCTTCTAATATTTCTAGAAATCTTGGTTTATTGGATATACATAATGGATTTTTTTAAACAAATGCATATTTATTCAGTTGTGGCTCATCTTAAAATATTTCTTGGAATACCATTCTTGGAATTAACTTACCATTGAAAATGTTTTACTGCTGTTGTTGGAAGGTGAAATGGAAGCTGCAGAAGCATATGCACACTAGTGCACACTAGAGCTCTGAAGTTGTAAACTTTAGTTGGTTCACTGGTAACATTACTGAACCTTGAGTTAGCTGTTTTATGAACCCAGCCACTGTGAACTCTTGAGAAACTGTGTCCTTTAGCCCTCCAAGAATGACTGTTGGAGAACAGACTCAGGGAGGAATGAGGTGTACAGATACAATCCGTTTATGAATGACCGTTGAGGAGTTAGCCTTCGAAGTTTTGCAGTTTGTTCGTGTGTAAAGTGCAAAGGGAAGGCAGCGATGGAAGGAATAAAGAATTCTACGAGAAAGTACCTTATGGCATTTTACCACAGAAATGAATTAGTTCTCTTCTAATCCTATCCTGTGCTGGGGTGTGATAAGTATCGAATGAGAGTCAGGAGTGTTTCTCTTAGAGAATGGTTCACTATGTATGTTTCTAAGAACCTGCACAGGTAAGGTGTGGAGCTAGTGTTCTTGAATGCTGTCATATTTGTTGATATGTAGCCCAGCATTTCATTTACTCATCAGTAATCTACCTTATATCTGGCGGCACAGGGATCTTAGTTTTCAATGTAATCTTGTCCCTCTGTTCTAATATGTTTAAACTGTATAATGTCTATGTGTCTTTTAAATCTATAGCACATTGACATTTTAGTTGAAGAAAACTGGGTAGAGAGAAGTGAAATTTTAAATACCAACATTTTCAGGATGAATAATCCCAGATCTTGTCGATTTATTGTAGTAGTTTTTTTCCTTAAACTTTCCTAGCATTTTTAATGTATGAGAACGTTCCCATCCCAAAGCCGGCGATGAGAAAAGCCTGATCTGCAGCAAATAAGCGTGCGTGTTCTGGCTTTCTTTCCCAACAGCAATCAGAGACGGAGACGGTTCATCTGTTTATCCCAGCCCTATCGGTCGGTGCCATTATTGGCAAGCAGGGCCAGCACATCAAACAGCTTTCTCGCTTTGCAGGAGCTTCAATTAAGGTACCGTTCCTGCCAACTGTGGCTCTCCGGGTTCTTTAAAGCAGATTATTACAGAAACATGAATCTTCTTGCCATTTTATAATTTGAATTGAATGTCATGCATAAAAATATGACAGAAAACCCCAACAGTAGTTTAAACCAGGTAAGTTACCTTATGTTTCCAGAAAAAGCAGTCCAGATAAGCAATCCAGGGCTGGATAGAGGCTCTGCCCGACCAGGTGCTCCAACAATCAGGTCTGTTGTCCAGCCAGTAGGAGAGCCTTCTTCCTAGGGAAGTTTCCTGTTAGCTGCAGGGATATTTCCACCTATATTCCATTGCCCAGAACTTGGCCAGATAAAGTTTAAAGGGATCAGGTAAATGCAGTCCATGTGTGGTCAGCCAAACATTTTTATTAGTATAGAAGGCAGGGTAACAAATTTCAGAGGACAACTAATGGTGTCTGCCATAATAGAGATTGTGTGTTTGTTTTAATATGCTAAGATAATGTAATATTAAATATAAGGGTTGTTTTGTTTTAAGGAAAACAAAGGTTGACAAAAACTTGATAATCATGTCAAGTTCTTGACTGACTGCTGTCAGTCAAGACTGAAAGCAGTCTTTTGAGGGTTTTATTTTGGTTATGTTTTATAAATTTTTTCAAAAATATTTATGTAAAAGAACATAGTATACTTACCATAAAACCCATAAATCCCACTCCTGGGTGTTTATACAAGAGAAATGAAAACTTAGGTTAACACAAAAAACCTGCACTCAGGTGTTTATTGCAACTTTATTGGTAATTGTCTTCAAATAAGAGTAAACCAAATATTCTTCAACTGGTGAATGGATAAAGTGTGGTCCATCTTTATAATAAATATTATTCAGCAATAAAAAGGAACCAACTATGGATAAAAGTTGGAAGAAATCTCATGTATTATGCTAAGGGAAAGACGTCAGAGGGCACATACTGCAGGATTCCATTTATATGATAATTATTCAAAAGGTAGAACTATAGGTGATGAAGAACAAGTCAGTGGTTGCTAGAAGTTGGAGGTGGGAAGGGGTTAAATATGAGATAGCACAAGGAAATTTGCAAGGGTGATGAAACTGTTCCCTGTTATTTTCATTGTGGTGGTTTTTACATGACTGCATTTGCCGCTTCATAGGGCTGGACATCAAGAGTGAATTTTACTGTATAGAAACTAAATAATTAAAAATCGAAACATACAGAAATAGCCCTCATACACTTTCTTGTGGCAAAAACAATATGTGAACACAATGTCCAGCCAAAATAAATAAATGAGTAAAGGAAAAAAGACATGGAAAAAGATCAAGTGGTGGGCCAAGCATGGTGGCTCACGCCTGTAATCCTAGCACTCTGGGAGGCTGAGGTGGGAGGATCGCTTGAGCACAGGAGTTTGAGACCAGCCTGAGCAAGAATAAGAAGCCCCATCTCTATTAAAAATAGAAAAAATTAGCCAGGTGTGGTGGCGTGCACCTATAGCCAGCTACCCGGGAGGCTGAGGCAGAAGAATGGCTTAAGCCCAGGAGTCTGAGTTTGCTGTGAGCTAGGCTGACCGACGCCCTGGCACTCTTGCCTGGGTGACAGAGCAAGACTGCTCCCCCCCCCCCAAAATTGTGGTGAACCAGCTTTACAGTCCTGCCAGTTTCTCATTAATGAATTAAAAATAAATCTTTGACAATGCTCACACATGTGTCAAAAAAGAACCTAGTAGATCTGTTTTGGACGAATTGCAGTGGACATTTCATGAACAAGAACTGGATATTAGAGGTTCGATTCTTAAATCTTTCTGCTTTTCAGGTAGGTTTTCTTTTTACTTACTGTTATACAGTAACAATGTGTTTAAGAAGTAACTTACTTCTTGAACAACAAATAACCTAACATTTTTTTCTTTTAAAAATGACTTGTGCCAGGTAGGTCCGCAGATCCTTTCTTACTGTGCCTCTGGGGAAATGCTGGTTTCCTCTCCCTCCAACAGTTTCTGCACCATTTCTCTTGCTCAGTTAACGTTAGTTTATTTCACATGTTGCTCTGAGGGAATCTACTCATAGTCTTAAATTTGTGAAATAGCAAAAAATGTATAAAAACAGCTTAAGAAATTAAGAGTTTTTCTTTTCTTCTTTCTTTTTTGTTTTTTTTTTTTTTTTTTTTTTTTTTTTTTTTTTTTCCGAGTGGCACGCGGGTGCCCGGGCGGGAGTGCCGGGGGGGCCCCCGAGCTCACACCCACCCCCAACAC
>CAUYRT010026056.1:0-51940 GCA_963574885.1 Lepilemur ruficaudatus | reverse complement strand
GGGAAAGGTGTGGGAGTGAGCCTGCCCTCAAGTTCCACAAATGCTGTTAGCAGGGGTCAAAGGTCTGTTCTCCGCTTTTGGGCAAAGCTGCCAGGGAGAGGCTGAAAGGGCCCCACTCAGCCAAAAAGTCTGTGTGTGGGGATGGGGCTGTCTGACACCTGCAGTCTGGAGCAAGCCTCGCTCCTTTCCACCCTCTTCTATTCCACGGTTTCTCCTGGGCCTCTGCCAGCAGGCAGGATCTCAGCGGGTCTCCCAGGGGGATGCGGGCCCTGGAGGTTCCCTGCCCAGGACTGCAGTCTGAGCTGGGAGTGCTTCCCTCCTGTGGGAGGAGGCTTGCTCCTCAAGCATGCTGGTCTGCCCCTGAAGGTACACATTCCTCATAAGACTCTTTTACAAACATCCCTTCTGTGCTCTTGGGCAATGTGATCGAGACCTGGGTTTAAGGGATTTGGTCTGCAGGCCTGTGCCCTGGGCCCCTGAGATCAATCCCTCCCCCTGCCAGGGAGAAGATTTCTGGTGCCAAGCTGGATCAATGTCTCTCCACCTCTGGATTTGCCCTACTCTCCTGGAGTCAGCCGGCAAGTAGCACCTGGGATGGCTGGCAGGTGGGGACCTCATAGTCCTAGTACTCCTCAGTCTGCAGCAGGGTCCCAAAAGGAAAGGCCCGTTGTCCTGCAGATGCCCTGGGTAGTAGCTAAATCGTCTCTCTTGGCAGCTGCTGGTGGGAAAGGGGGAGAATGAAGCAATATGGCACCTGCTAATGGGCTCAGGTCTGTGGGGAGGGAAGGTGCTTCCCTGAGGGAGCTCAGAGCCTGGTGTCCTGTCTGCAAGTGGCTTGCCACTCACTGGCAGCAGCTGTCTCTGGGCTGGTGTTAGCAGGTCTCTCCAATTGCTCAGGAGCCCACCAGCAGTCCCAGGTTCAAGGGAGAGGCAATTTAAGCGCTCCACCTATCCTTGTTGCATGTCTCCAGGCCTCTTGGGGCCCTTTTTCCTTCCAGTTCTCCTCCACAGCTTCTTCTCATGGAGTCTCCTGTATTTTCAGGCACCCTTCCTTCTGACACTTATCTGATCTATGTTTGTCTGCTTATTTATTTATTTTTTTCACTTTCTCTAAAATCTGTCTTTCTTGTAGGGACACTCTGGATGGCAGTTTTTCTCATCTGCCATCTTGCCCCTCCCTCCAAGACTTAAATTCTTTACCCTTTTGAAGCACACACTTAAGGAGGTAGGAGTTACACTTTTCTTCCTGAGATTTTTCCCCCTCCTATTTTTTTATTTATTCAATAATTTATTTTTATCAGTAGGAACTTGTGGATATTTACTTAAACTTTGGGTTATAACCCAATACTATTTTATATATTTTGTTACTCAAATTATACTAACTTTAATCATTGCAAGTTCTTTCATTTAGCTTCTATTTGCCTTTTTTTTTCCCCTGCACTTTCTTACTTTCTGACACTGCAGGATGCTCCAGACTTATCTTATTTCCTACCCCATTCCTAGTATCAGTCATTTCACCAAGGAGCCCTGGTTCTTTTTAGTGGAGAATGATACTAGAAACCAATATATGAGTGCTAAGTAAATTAGTATATACACATATATTTATACATTTATTTTTGTAACTATTTGTGTCTTTATTAAGAATGTGTCGATGTCTTCAGCTGTAATCCATTACGATGTGGATCATCTCACTGCTTTTCTGTGAACACCCACTCTAATACTGAAAACCTTGGTCCCATTGTTCATCATCCATTAACTTAATTGTTTAATTCTAATAGATGTGTATAGTCATATTAGAATTGCTAATTCATAACTGTGCTCATATATTATATTGTGGGCCATAAAACACAACTAAACAAATTTCAAAAAGTTAAAACGTAAAGTATTTTTTTTTTTTATCTACAGTAGTCTTAACATAGAGATCAATAAGAGTAAGATATCAAGTAAATCCCAGAATGTTTGGAAATTAAGCCACTCTGACTAACTCATAGGTCAAAGAAGAAATCACACAGGGAATTAGAAAATATTTTTCACCAAATAATAATGCAAGGCAACATAACCAAAACAAAAAGAAAGAGAAAAAAAAACCCTCTCTCATTTTTTGCTGCTTGGCAGCATTTCTTTAATGCTTAGTCAAGCAGATCATGTACCAACTCTACCTTAGCTTTCATTTCCTGCTTGCACTGAGAATATAGATCAGCCAGAAGTGAAAATTTAGGTTCTTCTTGGGTCTTTTCTGAGTATGCATCCTGCTCTGGACATGTATGGCTTTCCAGAGAACCTCCTCCCCTTTTGGATGTCCCAATTTCCCAAAGAAACTCTCTCTCCAGGTTTTCCTCCCAGGCTTTGGGCATACCTTTGTTTGTGTCAGCTGTACTCTCTTGCCCTAGGTGGCAGCAAGTTGTTTATTTGCCTTACAGATGTTTTCAAGGAATGATTAATGAGTCAGTTATGAGTAAATTCTGAGTTAGAAACAAAATGCCTTTTGTCAGGCTTTCAGGCAGCTTCCAAGCACATCAAAACATACAAACACAATTCTTTAAGATCAAATTCAGCTCTGCTGTCTCTAGAATCAGGGAACAAGGTCCCATATTTGGGCTGTGGGCTGCTGTCTTCAAGATTACCTCTGAATTGGAGGTGGGAATGTAGCAAAGTCAGGTAAAAATCCTCCAAAGTTTTCATGTTATTTTAAAGTTGGCTTTTCTTTTTTCAACATTCATTTGATTGATATAAGCCTTTGTCTACTTTTTAGAGTTCTGACAAGATTCTTAAAGTTTTGCTTGATTTTTAGATGTTTCTGTGGAGGGACATATTCCACCAATTCTGCTGTTGTCACTGTGTATGTCCTTTTTGGTAAGGCAATTGCTGAAATATTTTGTCTACTTAATTGGGTTGTTTATTCATTGTTAAGTTTTAGGAGGTTTTTTTTTTAATTTATTTGAGATACAAGTCCTTTATTAAGTATGTCTATTACAACCATTTTCTCCCAAGGTTTTGATTGTCTTTTGATTCCCTTAGCTGTTTTACAGAGGTGAAATTTTTATTTTATTGATAAGTCCAACTTATCAATATTTCTTTTGTAAATCATACTTTTGATTCTAAAAATGTATCACCAAACCCAAGTCACCTTGATTTTCTAAAAGCTTTATAGCTTCCCATTTCACACTTAAGTATATGGACATTTTGAGTTAATTTTTGTAAAGGGTGTAAGGTCAGTGTCTAGGTTCTTTATTTTTTTCTTCCCTGAACTTTTCTTTGCATATTGATGTCCTCTAGTTCCAGAGTCATTTGTTGAAATACTATACTCTATTTCTGGAATTCCTATTTTGTTCCACTTATCTGCCTATTTTTTTTTAAAGTAAAAACTATACTCTCTTGATTACTGTAGCTTTATAGCAAATCACAAAATCAGGTAATGTGAGATTTTCAACATTGTTCTTACTATTGTGCTAGATCTAGATATTTTGCCTCTCTGTCAATTTTATAGTCAGTTTTACAAGGTTTACAATTAGCTTACTGGGAGTTTTATTAGGATTGTATTGAATCTATAATTCAAGTTTTGAAGAACTGATATAACAATATTGGGTCTTTCAATCTATAAATATAAAATATCTCTGCATTTATTTAATTTTTAAATTTATTTCATTGGAATTTTTTTAGTTTTCTCTATCATATATACATTTTATTGGATTTGCATGTATCTGATTTTTTGGAATGCTACTGTAAATAGTGTTTCTTAAAATCTCAAATTCCAAATGTTTACTGATGGTCTGTAGGAAAACAATTGAATTTGTTTGTTGACCCTGTATCTTGTGACAATGCTATACACACTTGTTACTTCCGGCGTTTTTTTATTTGTTTCTAGGAGAATTTTATTCATTAATAATCATGTTATCTGCTAACAAAAACATATTTTATTTTTTTCCTCTATGTATAGCTTTTATTTCTTTTTGTTATTGTATTGCATTAGCTCCCACTATGAAGTTGAACAGGAGTGGGGAAAGGGGAAATATTTACATTATTCATGATCTTAGGGAAAAAGCAACAAGATTATTAGCACTCAGTAGGACATTAGTTGTAGAGTTTTTGTAGATATTATTTATGAGGTTGAGAAAGTTTCCCTATATTCCTAGTTTTCTGAAAACTTTTATGATGAATGAATGTTAGATTTTATCAAATGCTTTTTCAGCACTGATTTATTTTTTTCTTCTTTATCCAGTTGATGAGGTGGATTACAGTCATTTTTTAATGGAACTAGCCATGTATACCTGGAATAAATCACACTTGATTGTGGTGTATAATTCTTTTTATACATTTTGGATAAGATTTACTAACATTTTGTGGAGAGTTTTACACCTATGTTAATAAGAGATATTGGTATATAATTTTCCTCTTATTATTATAAATCTTTATATAGTTCGTCATTATGGTAATACCAGACTCATAAAATGAAGAAGTGTCTCCTCTGATTTTTTTGGAAGAGATGGTAATAAAATTGTATAATTTATTTTTTAAAGAGAATTCACCGGTAGATTTTACCAATGAAAGCATCTGGGTCTGGTGCTTCATATTTTTTCTTAGGTTATTAGTTATTGATTTAATTTATTTTAATGATATATGCCAATTCAGGTGATCTATTCCTCCTTGAGTTCATTTTTGTTATTTGTGTATTTCAAGAAATTGCTCTATTTTGTCTACGTTACAAAATTTGTGGATATAGAGTTGATCATAATATTTCCCTATTATCCTTTTTAGTGTCCAGATTATCAGTAGCGGTAACCTTTTTTCTTGTTCTGTAATCAGTAATTTGTGCCTTCCCTCTTTTTCTTGATTAGCCTACTTGGAAGTTTGTCAATTACTGATATTTTCAATGAGCCAGCTGTTATGTTTTCTTTTTATTGGTTCTACTGATTTTTTGGTTTATAATTTCAGTGATTTTTGATCAAGATTTTTTAAATTTCTTTTTTCTTTTCTGTTTGCTTTAGGCTAAAATTGTTCTTTTGTTAGCTGGTTTTCTCAGGAGTAGGGTTAGATTACTAATTTAAGATCTACCATATTTTAAAATATAGACATTTTAACTTCTATCTAAGTAATCTTTTGTTGCATGAAATTTTGATAAGTTTTACTTTCATTTTCATTTAGTTCAAATATTTTAAAACTTCACTTGAGACCGCTTATTTGACCAATATGTTATTTGGAGAAATACTGCTTAATTTCCAAATATATTTGGAGTTTTAAGCTATCTTTCTGTTACTGATTTCTAGTTTGATTCCATTGTGGTTTGAGAATACACTTTGGATGATTTCTACTCATTGGTGAATGCTTTATGTGAGCTTGAGAAAAATGTGTATTCTACAGTTGGATGGAGTGTTCTATAAATGTTACTGGATTAATTTAACTGAGAGTATTGTTTATGTCAACTATATTCTTACTGATTTCCTTACCTGCTTGATGTACCTGTTATAACAGAGGGGTGAAAAAGTATTCAACTCAAATAGTGGATTAATGTACTTCTTTTGACAGTCAGTTTTGCCTCATGTATTTTGATGCTCTGTTGTTAGATGCATATTCGGTCAGGATTTCTCAATGTCTTCTTAGGGAAATAAACCTCCTATATTGTTTTGTCATGCTTTTCTTTACCTCTGATATTTTTTTCCTTGTTGTGAATCCTTTGTCTGAAATCAATATAACCACTTTTAAAATTAGTGTTAGCATAGTGTATCCTTTGCCATCTCTCCACTTTTAACATATTTGAGTATTTAAATTTAAGTGAATTTCTTGTAAACTTTATGGAATTTTTTCCCCTCTAATCTGTTTGTATTTTAATTGGTATATTTAGACAATTCACACTTAAAGTGATATAGCTGGATAAATATCTACCATATATGTAACTATTTTCTTCATGTGGTGCTTGTTCTTTATTTATTTCCCTCCCTTTTTTCTCCCTTCTCTGGTTTTAGTTGAGCCTTTCATTTTTGCTCCTGTTATGTATCAATTAAATTTCTTTATAAATTTAATGGTTACTCTGGAATGTTTACTCTAAGTTCACCTTCAAGTAACACTATACCACTTCATGAATAGAGCAGGTACGTTACAATAGAGTGTTCCCAATTCCTCCACCACCCATCTTTTGTCATTCTTGTTGTTCATTTCATTTATCCATATGCTATAATTATCCAATGCATTGCTACTATTATATCTTTAAAAAGTTATCATTTGTATCAATTAAGAATAAGAAAAATAAAAAATTGCATTTTACCTTCATTTATTCCTTCTCCAATGCTCTTCTTCCTTTGGAAAAAAAAAAATGTATATACCTGAGTTTCTAACCTATGTCATTTTCCTTCTCTTTGAAGAACAACTTATTCTTATGTTTCTTGTAGGTCACATATGTTGGCAATGACTCTTGAGTTTTTGTTTGTCTAAGAAAGTCTTTATTTCTCCTTCACTTTAAAGGATAATTTTTGTGGCTTTAGAATTCTAGCTTGATGGCTTTTTTCTTTCAACAATTTAAATATTTCACTCTACTCTTTCATTGCTTGCATGCTTTCTGACGGGCACTGTATTATAATTCTTACTCCTGTTTCCTCAAAGGTAAATTTTCTTTTGTTCTTTCCTTCTGCTTCAGCCAAGGCTTTCTCTTTGTCTTTAATAATCTTCAGTTTAAATATGATATGTCTAAGTGTAGATGTTTTGGTATTTATTCTGTTTGCCATTCACTGAATTTCCTGAATATGTGGTTTGGTGACTTTTATTAATGTTGGAAAATTCTTAGTCATTACTATTTCAAATATTTCTTCTCCTACATTCATATTCTCTCTCTCCCCCCCATCTCTCTCACTGATATCCCAATTTTCCAATTATTAATATTTTTTGCTGATATTTCAGTTACACATATTAAACCTTTTTTAATTGTTCCACTGTTTTTGGATATTGTTTTATTATTTTTATTGACCTATCTTAATGCTTATTGGTTATTTGGTCACATCCAGGCTTCTGATGAATTTATCAAAAGCATTCTTTGTTTAAAGTGTTACTTCCTGTCTGTTTCTTTGATGTATAGCATTTACTTTTGATTCTGAGAGTTTCCAATTATCTGTTTACATTATCAATCCATTTCTATAATATTATGAATTTTTTTATTAAAGCCCTTCACATATTAATCATAGTCAATTTAATCCCTCTGCTTGATAATTCCAAAATCTGTGCCATATTTGAGTCTAGTTGATATGTTGCTTTAGCTCTTCAGAGTGTTTTTCTTGCCCTTTAGCAAGACTTGTAATTTTTTTTGTTGAAAGCTATACATGAAATATTAGATAATAGGAACTAAGGTAAATAGGTCTTTAGTGTGAGGTTATGTGTTAATCTGGCTAGCATCAGAGCCAAACTTAATATTCGCTGTAGCTGTGAATGCCAGAGGCTTCAAATCCTCCTACTGTTTTTTTTTTCTTTTTTCTTTTTTCTCTTTTCCTCTTTTTTTTTTTTTTTTTGAGACAGAGTCTTCCTCTGTTGTCTGGGCTAGAGTGAGTGCCGTGGCGTCAGTCTAGCTCACAGAAACCTCAAACTCCTGGGCTCAAGCAATCCTTCTGTCTCAGCCTCTTGAGTAGCTGGGACTATAGGCATGTGCCACCATGCCTGGCTAATTTTTTCTGTATATTTTTAGTTGACCAATTTCTTTCTATTTTTAGTAGTGACAGGGTCTCGCTCTTGCTCAGGCTGGTCTCAAACTCCTGACCTTAAGTGATCCACCCTCCTTGGCCTCCCAGAGTGCTAGGATTATAGGCATGGACCACCACGCCTGGCCTCTCTTTTCCTCTTGTCATTGGACTTCCCTATGGAAGTGGAAGGTGATTGGTCTATAATCTGATAAAATCTCAGATTTGTAGTGGGCCTGTGTCCCTGGACCTTGATCTTTACTAACAATTCTTAGCTTTCCCCCCCCACCTCCTTTTAGGTGAGACAGGAAAGAGGGTAGATTCTAAGAGGTACCCTTCCTCCAGGTAGAACAAGGCTCTGGTAAATTCTTTTCCTCTGGGGAGTAGATTTTTGTGAAGGAGAATTCTCTGGCCATATCTCATAATATTTGCTCTTTCCTTCCCCCACTTTAGAGCTCTAAGGGATTTCTCTTGACTCTTCCTCTTGAGAATCTAGCGGGATTCCATAAGGTAAAAAAGCCACGAAGTGTGTGAGTTCTCTCCGATGCAGGTTGTATCCTCAAGGAGTTCTCACCATCATTACAGTTCATAATCAGCCTGCAGCAGTTTATCAAAATTGCCATTTATGTGTTTCTAGTAGTTTATGTTTTAGCAGCTTCTGAATAAGGTTAGTAGATCTTAGCTGGGACTCTCTGTGTTTGTCTATATCTTCAAATTTTGGGCATTTTGTCCTGTGATTTCAGTTCTTTCATGGGTCCAAGAAAAGTCATTGATTTTTAGTTCAGCTTTTTTCTTGGAAGTATGGAGAGATTACCTCTAAGCTCTTTACATGTTTGAAACTTAAACTGGAAATCAATATACATGTTTTGGATGTGGAAGAATGGGACACACATTTTGCAATTTTCTCTTCTCTGAAGTAGAGTTTTAAACAGATGTCTATATTAGGGAAAGAATGAAAGAATTGGAAAGAGTAATGTACATGGCAAAGAAATTATGGGGTGTAGAGCAGGGCTCCCTGTATTATGTCAATAGAGATTCCTATCTACTGGCTCTCTCTCAATAGCTCTGTATCTATGTTGTATATATATGTATTTTAACTGCATTACTAAAATATTTCTCAATAAATATCAAACCGAGAATTAAGCCAACAATAATTATAAACTGTACTGGTTTTGTTACTTTTCTTGGTTTAACGGTATAACTTACCTTTCTAAAGGTAAGTTAGTTTCTCTCACAAAGAGAAACAATCTACAATATGTTTGCTTTATAGTCATTTTAATTTCATAACTCTGAGTGCCAAAACATGGAATAAAGATTTTATTACTGGAAGTGGTATATCAATGAACATAAAGGGAAATGAATAAAATGGCTGATTCTAAACTTGGCCTAGATGTTCCTTGCCCTAAGCAGTGCCTGCTCCAATAACATCAGATACTATAAAGGGACCCATAAGAATAAAAGGCTTGCACTGTCTTCATAGTCCATTGAGTGATGATGGGACTCTTCATTTTCACAGATGCAAAAGCATTTTGGGGATTCCTGTAGCAATGTTACAAAGAGATTCAGAATCTGAATACACAGTTAAAGTGCTGTGTGTGTCTCATTAGGAAAACAGGAGAGTGATATTGTGCCTAAATTCAAATCTTTTTCTAGCATGGGTGTGTGGGTATGTATGTGGGGATCAAACTCTTCATGAAAGTTATTTATATTTTAAAAGCTGAGTAAAGCAATATATAAGAGATAATCAAGGAGTTAGTGAATTTGTACTTTAAGAATTTATGTTGGAAATACAAATTTAGTTATATGTGGAATTTGAAGACTGGTGTAGATCAAATCTGAAAATGTGTCCACATAGATTTTCAGTTTAGTTTTTATGAAATAAAACTGTAACACCCTTTAAGGACATATTCTAAAGGGAAATTAAAGCATATTGAACACTCAAACATATAGTGTAAGAATAAATTGCTTATTTATGTACTTATTTGCATATAATTTAATTAATAGCTGACTAATTGAAATTTCTATTCTCATCCTGCTGCCTCCTATTTCACAGATAAGCCTAAATATACCTAATGTAAAACATTTCTAAAATCTAATGAGTGAGAAGAAACATCAGGCATAAGTAAGTGGGTTTTACTAGCTTAGACTGACAACTTTTTCAGCAATAATGAAAACGTTTTCATTATGGAAGAGTTATCAAGTTATTTCTTATGAAGTAATCTCTTGAAATTAGTTCAATTGATCTAGGGGCATCACTCAAAATAAAAAAAAATATTTTAAATAGTAAAATAAGAAGAAATAGGTTCAGATTTTATAGGATACATAATTAAAAGGCTGGAAGCTTCTAAAAAGAGTCAAAGTAATGTCAGTATGAAGGCTGAAGTGTGGTAGTTTTTTTAAAAAGTACTGATAGCTGAAGCATACATGGGGTAAAAATAGGAAGTGGATATTATACCAAAAATAATTATTTTTAATGTTCTAAACATGTAAAAGAATTCTAGAATGGAGGAGAGAATTTTGATGATTCAAAGTATGTTCTTGAGAATTTTCAAAAAGAAAACATAAATAGTCAGAAGAGCTTTTCCTTCTTGTGTTGGGTATGAATCCTAGGTCACCTTAAATATTTTTGTGGAAAATTGTATTTTAAACAAAGGTTTGCCTATATGCCATATTTTCTAGTTCATTTTTTAAAAATTTCATATATAAGCATAGTCTCAATTGTTGTCATCCCATCCTAATTGTTATAACTTTGTTTAAGCCTAATTTTAACAGGAGGGTAAAATACAGTGTACTTTAATGCAGTACGTCTAACCATAGGTTCTAAAAGAGTTACTCCATAAAAGTAACAACAGCCTGCTCAAATCAAAACACAATTGTCAACCAGGCACAGTGGTTTTATACCTATAATCTCAGCAACTAGGGAAGCTAAGGTGTGAGGATTACTTGAGCCCAGCCTGGCAACAGAATGAGACTCTGTCTCAAAAACAAAGCAAACAAACAAACCAAACACCTTTCAAAGGAAACTGTTTTGTAAGATTTAAAGCTATATTTTTATTTTAGATAAGAGTGTATTTTCTATTTTTTTTTCTTTTTTTGTTTTTTTTTTTGGTGATGGAGGAAAATGACTTCTTTTTATATCCAATATTTATTTATTGGCTGGAATGATAAGAAGGGAGTGGTATGAAGGGGAAAGAGTGGTGTGGGGAAGGTGAGGTACTACTCTAAAGAGAATAAAGAGAAATTCTGTGAAACCTGGTCACATAAAAACCTGTCATTCCATAAGATGGTCACTGTATATGTTATACCTTTATTTTTCTACTGATTGTGAATGGAACACTCTGATTAATTCCATGTTACTTTACATGTTACAATGTTAAATGGAGAATCACAGAAAAATTGCCTATTGAAAGCACAAGAATAAAATTTTTATCTTGATTATTTTTTAGAACCATAAAAATGGATGAAGACAGGGATGGTAAGTATTGAAACCAATGCTACTGATTGGTTCTAACCTTCTCCCAACCTTCCCATACAATGCAGGGTTCTTTGAAAGAAAGACCAGAGAGGATTCTTTATAAAGTATACAAAATGGACTTGTATAAACAGTCCTTTCAAAGTGACAAAAGGGAAAAATTACAAACTGATGATACCTAATCTTTCAAACTCTTTAAAATCCTCAGGAGTTTATTTACTAGCAACAAAAAGACCTGACATTACATATTTTTATGGATCCTCGTGTCCTCCATAAAATGAAATAGTTCAGTTTTTTGATGGTTGGTATTGATATATTTTCTATGATATTATTTGTAAGTCAAGGATTTGTTCATAGTTATTTATTGAACAATGCTCAACAGCTGCCTGGTAATGACTGGTATGATTGCTCATCAATGGTTTTATTTCTAAGGCTGTGATGATTATTTCATCCCTGAGTTAGGTGTTAGTATCTGGCCTTAGGTATAATTTCTGAAACTGCCAAAAAAAAAAAAGTATATAGACTATACCTTTTCCATCACAGAATTTAAATGTTTTTCTGAAGCAGCTTTGTCAATGTTTTCAGCATTTTTTTTTAGTTTTATGCTAAAAAACATTTGTTGAGTTTCAGTTTTGTGCAATTGGTTTTTTTTGGAGCTTAATATAATGATAAAAAGTAATATAATTTATTTCTTGCCCACAAAAATTTTGGATTCCTGTGAGCAAAACTAAACTATGGTGTTATTAGATAGTGAATGTTGTAATATAAGCATTTATAAGCAGATTAAATTTATAAATATAGACAACAGCATAAAAGTAATTTATTCATGTATCTATTATTTATATTTTATTTAGAGTCATTGTTTAGATAATTTTGTAGACCTTGAGAAAGTTGCAAAATTGTATTATGAACACCTGTATATCTTACTTAGATGCACCTAATGTAAAATTTTGCTCCTTTTATTTCTTTTCTCTCTGTCGATTAGTCTCTTCTGAAGCATTTAAAAATAAATTGCAGAAAGTGAAAATAACTCATAAATAATTCAGCTTTTAGCTCTTAAAAACATGAGCATTCTTCTTATAACCACAATATAATTATCATACTCAGGAAATTTAACATTGGTGGAATATTGTTATCTAATATAGAGTCTATATTCAAATATCTCCACTTATCTGAATGCTGTTCTTGTTAGCCACTTTTTAATTCTAATCTAATCTAAACATATTGAGTTTCATTACCACTTCTCTTTAATCTCCTTCAGCTCATAACAGTAGATCAGCCTTCTATATGTCTGTATGGCATTGGCATTTTTGTAGAGTCCAAATGAGTTGTTTTGCTGAATGGCTCTCAATTTGAATTTGTCTGATTGTTTGCTCATGATCAAATTCAGGTGAAACATTTTGAAAAGGAATACTTCCTAGGTAATGTTGGTATCTTCTCAGTGTATCACTTTAGGAATAGGATGCACTTGTAAAATGCCATGTCAAGTGTGACGTGCTCAGTGGAAGTAAAATCCTGAGCATTAGGAAACTGGAGAGTTGCGAAATGGACATGTTTAATTCAAGACACAGTGTGATCCACATTACTGAGTTCTTTGGACATATGAGTATTTGGACACATAAAAAATAGATTAAGGGCGAATCAACAATTGAACCAACATTGAAATTTCTAAACAATTGAAATCAACACGAACTGAAGTGATAGGTACAATGTAACCTTTATAATCTTTTGAGTTGGCCTTTATGCTTTCTCACTAACCTCACTGAGATGAGCTGAACTCTGGATACCACTGTCATCTTAATCTGGTTTTTGATAGTTACAGATACAGGAATGAGTCAAGATAGTGAATACAAATGCTTGCTTCCTCTTCTTGTCCCCAACTGCTGGAAATCACAGGAAATATTTACATATTTAAAAGATTCAAACTAATAATCTGGAAAACAAAAAGAAACTTAAGAGTGTGTGAATATGTGGAAATTGTTAGTATTTGCATTTGCTGACCAGAAATTATCAATAATTTTAGGAAATAAAAGCTGATGATTTAGTAATTTCCATATTAAAAACAACAATAACATCAATACAACTAAAATCAAAACAAAAGCTCTTTGAACCTACAACCTCCTCCACTTAGCCTTGGTATTTTTCCGCAGCACAACTTCTCAGAATAGTTGTCAATAATTGTTGTTTTACTTCATGGCCTTTTGTTCTTTCCTCACCCTACTCGGTGTTTTATCTACAGTATTCCTCTAAAACTATTTTGCTCAAGGTTTTCAGTGATGGATAGTCACTTTCTTGTCTTCATTTTACCCAGTTGCTCAGCAACATTTGACAGAATTAAATACTTTCTCCTTCTTGAAATACATTCTTTGAAATGTTGGAACACCGTGTTTTACAGTTTTCTTCTTTCTTCGCTCACAGATTTTTCTTCTCCATTTTTGGAACCTTTCTTTCTGATCCGCTATGTTCTCCCACCAGATAGCACCACTGCCCAAAAAGAAACCACAGTCTCCCACCAGTCACCAATGTGGAGCTAATTGCCACCAGTATCACCTACTAAATTAGAGTCAGCACTAGGAAAAAGCTGTTGGGAAGCTCCATGGCACTGTAGGAAGAGGAGTTACCTCTCTTTCAGTTTACATTTAGATAAAGGAGTCTTACGGCACAGTTCCTTCTGTGCAATATTTACAGGATGTCATGAAACTGTTCCTTAAAATTTTCTTAATCACAACCCTCTCATTCTCCCTGCTGCCCTGACCCAGGCATAAATCCATGCATCCGTAAAGCTGACCTTAGGATGGATTTAAGTGTCGGCCACCACATTCAAAATTATTTCTCTTTAATAACTGAATTTTTTTGTTTGAAAAAAATGATCATTTCTGCCTCTATTTCTTGGCATGCATTTTTCCTGGGAAGTCCTTTAGACTTCTTATAAGACCATCTTGTAAATTTGCTACACTTGAAACCTAGTTAGATTTAAATAAGAAGCCTAAGAACATCTCTATTCTTCTTTGATGTTTGGAATCACATAGCAGCATCATTATTCAATCTCTATATGAAAAAGGAAATCATGATGTATGGAGAAGAGCCCTCAATGTGGAATCAGGAAACCCATATTTCTTCCATGGTTTCCTATATACAAGCAGTGTGACATTTGACAAGTCATCTGAACTTGAGTCACTGAGCTTCAGTGTTTTCATATAAAATCGATAATTATAATGCCCTGTATTCCTTATGAAGAGAATAACAAATTATGTGAGCACACTTTGCAAAGTGATATATACATATGATTTTTTTTTATTACTGACCTTAGCTTACAGCATTCCTTACGTGTAGTTAGTAGTCATATGCCTATACAAGCATTTGTTTTCTCAATAGATTGAAGAAGTCGACCACATTGGATTGGGTCTGAAAAATGTGTATACTTTTAATGTAATTCATATATTATTCACTTTCATAATATAGGTGATGTTTTTCTTCCACTTTCTAAATTTTGTATTTCCACTTAAACTTCTATACACATTTCCACAATAAGCAGGAACAAAAGAAAATACATTTGTTGTGCCTTAAAACAGATAATTATTCTAAATATGTTTTCCCTGCAATTTGAACATTCATGAGCAACAAGACTACCGAAATCCAGCTACGCATTATGATAGCTTTTTAGAAGTAATATTACTAGGCAGTATTGTAGTGAGTCTTAGTTCTGCTTGGAATACTATATTTGCATGGGGTTTCTCTATTGAAATGGAATGTGTGCACATTACAATTTTTCCCACATTAAAGAACAGAACATTCTGCCTCATTTTCAGCTCCTTCAAATCCCATCTATGCACTGAGACCCTACTGACTTAAAAAAATAGTAATCCATAGGGTGCTGTATTAGATGAACTTTATCAAAATAGACCTGAACTTTAAAGACGTGATTCAAATTTTTCTCTGTTACTGTGTCTGGCCTGTCATGTTTATTAGTAAAGAAATAATTTCAGTATAAATCTTAAATTTTAAAACCATTCCAAAAAAAAATCTATCTCCCATATTATATCTGTAAACTGGCTAGTTTAAACAATTTCATACTGAGTTATCAAATTGTTGGACAGTATCAATCTATTCTGACCATATGCTGACAACATAGTTGTACATACACAAGTCTCCTTTTGCTTACATTCAAAATGGTAAAGTTGTCACTATTAGAGGTGTGGTAGATTGCAAAAAGGGCCACAGTATTTTTTTTCTGATATATGCCATTTATACTGACTTTGTAATATCTCTTACCAGGAGGTAGAGTCTATGTTCCCTCCTCTTAAATATGGATTAACCTTGGGACTTGCTTTGCCAATAGAATGTAACAGATATGGTGTACCATTTCCAACCCTATTTTAAGAGACCTTGAGAATTTCTGTTCATGCTCTTAGAATACTACCCAACTTCCAGGTGAATAAGCTATGTTGATATGCTACTGAATAGAGCTGCATTGTTTTAGGTTAGACCTTGCTAGACCTGCCAGCTCTAGCAGGTTGAACCATGAATTGACTGAGGATGCATGAGTAAGCAAAGCTGAGATCAGTAGAGCTGTCAAGCCAACCCACATAATCATAATCCATATAAATAATTGTTATTATATATAAGCCACTGAGTTTCTGGGTGTTTTATATAAAAATATAGATAACTGGTATAGAAGAACTAGTACTTTACCTAGGAAAAGTTATGCCTAATGGTTTTGAAACCATGATTGAAATTTCTTTTTCCATAAGAAAGATATGAAGTCAACAAACCACTTTAAATATTTGACAAATTCAGGTATAAAAAATAATAAAAATAGTGATTTATATATTCATTTAACCAGTCAACATCAAAACGGCAATTTAACTGATTCCTTTCATGAAATGATCATAAAAAATAAGAGAAAAAAAAGGGTACTATGGAAAAGTTGACTTCACTTTTCTCTACATAACATAAGAAATAAGGATAATAGTAGCAGGAATTTTATAATGTAAAATGTCAGTTTGAAACTTTTGGGCTTGCTCATTCTGATTAGAATGTAAAATGTCGTATCTTATGACACATAGAACCACTCTTTCCGCAGTCAAATGTTCATACCATCTAGGTGGGTTACTCGGATGGCCAATGGAAAATTACTTATGTTCTCTTTCATAAGCACTTCCTCCCACAGTGTGCTGAACATAAAGCTTTGGTTCACAAATTTAGGAGTTTGTAAAAGAGCCTGTGAGTTAAAATAGTTATTAGAGAAAATTATCCAATTCTCCATGTAATCTGCACTTACACATGTCACTCATTCTTATGTGACCATGTGTGAACAGATGATGATGTGGTCGATTATGGTAATGTTGGCTGATTTTGATAATGATGTGATACATTCTTACAAAAGAAAGAATGAAAATGGCTGCAAGTATGACACTGATGAAACTACAGCAGTCATAACTCTCAACCCTTGGTGATTTGGGGTTGGGGAGGGAAGTTACTAACAATCTCTTACATTGCCTTGGAACTTTCTTGACATAATTTATATTCTGTATAATACTGACTATCTGAAGAGCTGATGAAGAGCAATTGCATTTAGTTATAGTCTCATGTGTTAGTACCAGGAATTCCCTTTTTAAAAAGTCATTATTACCCGAGAGCTGTTCCTTAAGAGCTTGTGCATAATGGCCCATTTGCAATAGCTTTAGGAGAAGGGGGGCTTCTTGAAATGTCTTTTCCTATCAGCTATTTTAGTCCATTGTGGTCTTTTCCTTCTCAGTTGATGGATATCATGAAAGACTGAATGAAGAGGCTGATGGAGAAGAATTTCTCAATATAGCTTTTATTCCTGAAAATGTATCCTGATGTGAACCCAAGACAGTGAGTTTTCAGAATAAAATATGCTCAATATAGGCTATATCTTAATGAAGCAAAATCATCCAACCATACTGTGTTATGAGATGTATCAATAACTAATTGAAAATTTAAAAACTGCCATTTAAATTTAAAAAAATATGGCATTCTTCTCAACAGTGGGTGATTCTGCCCTCCCAGGCTACAAGTGGAAATATCTGGACACATTTTTGACTGTCATGGGTTTAGGATGTTACTGGAGTCTAGCGGATAAAGGCCAGGGGTTCTGCTAAACACCTTACAATGCACAGGACAGTCCCAGACAACAAGATTATGCAATCCAAAATGTCACGTGTACTAATAAAGTGAAATTCCAATTTAGAGTGTGCATTCCTGTTCAATGCAAATTCCATGCCTTTGTTCTGCCATCAGATAAGCTTTCCCACTCTAAAGAGAGACTATTGTATAGTGTTTAATAATAAATAGGTTCAGGAATCAAAATTTGTATTTTCAAATTCTGTTTCTATTAGTTGTAAAGTATATGACTTTGGAAAAGTTTATCTTCTTTATCCCTTAGTTTCCTAATCTGCAACATCTGAATAATAATAATAGCTACCTCATAAAAGTTTAAAGATGACAAAATAAATTTAACTCAAATGCATATAAGTGCCTGGCATATATAAGCACTCATTAAATAATATTTATTATTATATTAGAATAAAAATTGGTGAAAAGTATAATTCTCTAGTGAATATATCATATTTGAACTTCTTTCTTTATGAAGGTTCAAAATAAAAAGTTACAATGATAATAGCAACTGTCCATTTATCTTAAATATTTAATGGTAAATGTCACTGGAGTTTATTTTTTAAACAGACTTACTTTTTAGAGAAGTTTTAAGTTCACAGCAAAACTGAGCAGAAGGTATAGAGATTTCCCATTTACTCTCTACTTTCACAATACCTAACCTCTCCCACAATCAACATTCTCCACCAGAGTAGTACATTTGTTACAATCTTTGAGCCTACATTGACATATCATTATCACCCAAAGTTCATAGTTTACATTAGGGTTCACTCTTGGTAGTGTACATTATCTGGGTTTGGGCAAATATTTAGTGACATGTATCCATCATTATAGTATCATACAGAATAGTTTCAAGGTCCTAAAAGTTCTCAGAGCACCATCTGTTCATTCCTTCCTCCCCTCCACTAATTCCTGGCAACCACTAAACTTTTTACTATCTCCATAGTTGTGCCTCTTCCAGTTCATATAGTTTTCAGATTGGCCTCTTTCATTTAATAGTATGTGTTGATGTTTCCTCCATGTTTTTTTCATGGCTTGATAGCTCATTTCTTTTTAGGGCTGAATAATATTCTGTTCTCTGGATACACCACTGTTTATTCATTCATCCAGTGAGGGACAACTTAGTTTCTTCTACCTTTTAGCCTTATGAATAAAGCTGGTACAACCATCTACGCGCCAATTTTTGTGTGGACATAGTTTTCAACTCATTTGGGTAAATACCAAGGAACACGATTTCTAGATAATATAGTAAGATTAAGCAGCGTTGTTGTTGCATTTCACAAAGTTTAATGAGTTGTGTATACATTTCAATTTAGTTCAAAATATTTTTAAAATTATTCTTGAAAGTTCCTCTTTGCCCCTTGTGTTATTTAAAAGTGTGCTTGATAATATCCCAGTTTTGGGGGATTTTTCAGCTACCGATCTGCTATTCATTCCTAGTTTAATGCCATTGTGGTCTGAGAGCAGATATTGTCTAAGTTCTATTCTTTTAAATTTATTAAGGCGTGTTTTATGGCTAAGAATGTGGTCTATCTTGCTGAATGATCCATGAGCTTGGGAGTAATTTATATTCCGCTCTTGTTGGATGAAGGAGTCTATACATGTACATTATATACAGTTAATTGATGTGTTGTTGAGTTCAATTATGCCCTTACCAATTTTCTGCCTACTTGATATGTCTATTTCTGATAGAGGGATATTGAAGTCCCTAACCATAATAATGTATTCATCTATTTCTCATTTCAAGTCCATCAGCTTTTGCTTCACATATTTTGATGTTCTAGTGGTAGACACATGCACATTGAAGATTGTTATTTTTTTTAAGAATTGGCACTTTTATCATTATGTAATATTTCTCTTTATCCCTAATAACTTTCTTTACTGTGAAATCTACCATGTTATAAATTAAGATATTAATACTTATTCCCACTTTCTTTTAATTAATATTTACAGGATATATTTTTCTTCATTAACTTTTCATCCATGTGTGTCTTTATATTTAAAATGGCTTTCATATACACAAATATAATTGAGTCTCATTTTTAGATCCATTCTAACAATCTTTATCTTTTTTTTAAAATCTTTGTCTTTTAATTCATGCATATAAACCATTGACATTTATAGTGATCATTGATGTCATTGGATTAGTATTGCCCATACTTGTTACTGTTTTGTATTTCTTACCCTTGTTCTTCATTTCTATTTTGTTTTTCACTCTTTTTTGCCTTTTGTAATTTTTAATTGAGCATTTTTTTAATATGATTCCATTTTCTCTCTTCTTTTAGCATATCCATTATAATCTCTTTTTAAAATGTTTTTTAGTGGTTGTCCTGGAGTGTGTAGTATACATTTATAATGATTCCAAGTCCATTTTCAAATAATACTATATTACTTCACTAATAATAGTAAAATGATTGTAATTTGTCTTGCTCATCCCTTATATCATTGCGGTCATTCATTTCCCTTGTGTCTAAGCATGTATGTGTGTATTATATGCACACACATATGTATGCATATATCATAAATTACATTGTTGCTATTATTTTGAATGAACTGTTAATTGTTAGAACAATTTAGAAAAAGAAACATTAAAGTTTTTATTTTATATTCATTCATTCCTTCTCTCATGTTCTTCTTTATGTAGATCTAAGTTTTTCACCTATATTATGTTTCTTCTGTCTAAAGAACTTTTAACATTTCTTGCAAGGCAAGCCCAGTGGTAACAGATTTCTCAATTTTTTTTTTTTGGCTGAAAACTCTTCATTTTTGAAGGATAATTTTGCAGGATACATAATTCTAGCATTTTTTTCTCTCAATGTTTTGTATTTTCACTCTCTTCTTACTTGCATAATTTCTGAGAATTCAGATGTAATTCTTATCTTTACTCCTCTATAGGTAAGCCGTTTTTCCCTTTAGCTTCATTCAGGATTCTTTATCTTTCATTTTCTGAAGTTTGAATATGATATGCTTAGGCTTAGTTTTTTGGCAGTTATTCTGCTTAATTTTTTCTGAACTGCCTAGATTTGTGGTTTGGTGTCTGAGATTAATTTGGGGAAATTATCTGTCATTATTATTTTAAATATTTCTTCTATTTCCTTCTGTCTTTCTTCTCCTTGGAGTATTCACATTATGCCTAAATTACATCTTTTGTTATTGTCTTACAATTCTTGAATATTCTATTCTGCTTTTTTGTTTGTTTTTTTCTCTTTTCAGTTTTGAAGATTTCTACTGACATATTCTACTGACAGTTCATAGATTCTTTCCTAATCTGTGTCCAATGTGCTGATAAGTCCATCAAAGGCATTCTTCATGTCTGTTTTAGTGTCTTTTAATCACTAGTATTTCTTTTCAGTTCTTTCTTAGAATGTCCACCTCTCTGCTTACATTGCCCATTTGTTCTTTCATGCTGTCTACTTTATCTACTAGAGCCCTTAGCATCTTTTTTTTTTTTTTTTTTTTTTTGAGACAAAGTCTCACTGTGTTGCCTGGGCTAGAGTGCCGTGGCTTCAGCCTGGCTCACAGCAACCTCAAACTCCTGGGCTCAAGTGATCCTTCTGCCTCAGCCTCCCAAGTAGCTGGGACCACAGGCATGTGCCACCATGCCTGGCTAATTTTTTCTATATATATTTAGTTGACCAATTAATTTCTTTCTATTATTAGTAGAGGAGGGGTCTTGCTCTTGCTCAGGCTGGTTTCGAACTCCTGACCTTGAGCAATCCGCCCTCCTTGGCCTCCCAGAGTGCTAGGATTATAGGCGTGAGCCACCGCACCTGGCCAGCTGTTAGCATCTTAATCATAGTTGTTTTAAATTTCCAGCCTGATAATTCCAACATCCTTCACATATCTGCATCTGATTTTATGCTTTCTTTGTCTCTTCAAACTGTGAGTTGTTGCCTTTTAGTATGCCTTGTAATTTTTTTCTTGATAGATCAACATAGACCAACAGGGTAAAAGGAACTGATATAAATAGGTATTTATTAAAATGATGGAAATGTGTAGGGGAAGGCAAAATATTCTATAATCCTATGAGTAGATCTCAGTGTTTTAGCTAGTAAGCCTGTGCCTGTGGCCTGTGAACTTCACAAGTGCTTCTCATTTCTCCACGCCCCCCACATCACTCTTCCCTCTACCTTCTAGAGGGGATAGTATGACTAGAATGGGCTGGAATTGACTGTTTTTCTTTTCCTATGTGGAAGGCTAGAGGGGGCTGGAGTTGGCTTTTTCCCTTCCCCCATGCCAGTTAAATTCTAATAAAAGCTCAGCAGATTAGGCTATGGTTAAATAGTTTCTCTGTAGGGCAGGATTTTTAAAGAAGAACAGAAAGCTCTGGTGTGTTTACAAATGACTGCTCTTCTTCTCCCCCTGCCAAAATCATGAGGGGATTTTTCTCCAATATTTACAGTGAGAACTTGGTCAAGCTCTTAGAGGTAAGACTCATAAATGTGAAGCAACTCCTGCGTGTTGTGGTTGCCTTGGAGTTTTTGACTCTCAGACTCCTCCATATAGTCTTCAGCAACTTATCATTTGCCGTTTAGGTTTTCCCAGCACTGGTTCCCATGGGGGTTTCTGTTCATGTTTTTTTTTATCCCCTGGAAATTTGTGATTCTCTGTATTCACTTAAAAGTCATTTCAGTTTTGGAGGCAGTGATTTGCTCTGTAACCTCATCCTTTTATGGATTTAAGAAGAGCTATGAACTTTTCAGTTTGTTCAGCTTTTTACTTATTGTTAGGATGAAGTGGTGACTTTCAAGGTCCTTGCATGCTGGCCCAGAAACTGGAAGTCCAAGTTCACTTTTTAAAGCAGTAAAAGTAAAATATTTTGCTGTCGAAGAATGATATAATCTCTCTCTCTCTCTCTCTTTCTCTCTCTCTCTCTGTGTCTCATACACGCACACACACACACACACATATTCAGTTGTTAAGATATTTCAAATGTGTCCTGTTTGGAGCTAAAAGTATAATAAAGAAATATGCAATAATGAGTATGTTGGTTTTGTTTAACAAGAATTCATTGAGTACCTTTGAGTACCTTCTACTAACAAGACTGGATGCTTTAAAATGGAATAAAAGGAGAATTGTTCCAAAACTGTTCTCTTGTCATTTTTGGGGAAAGTTCTGTCGAAGGCAGGCTAAGATTCTCAGCCACTGTGTTTGTGGAACAGAGAAGAATCTGAGCAGTGTGAGGGTAGGGAACATTAGTGAGCTGTGTGGATGGCCTCTGTGCAAAAATTGGTACCAGGACTAAGTGTTATTTTAATAGAACATGTGCAATGTGTGCTGTTGGCTTTGAGTGCCAACAGTGGGTGGCAATCAAACCATTACAGGAATCTAGAAGATGTAGGGCTCCATATATGACAAAGCATTTGATAAAACTGTTTCCTGTGAAAATTTAGAAGGCCAGCAATATAACTAATAAACTTATAACTTTAAGTGCAAAGTTGTGAAATAAGTCTTTCTATTTACATTATATTGGTTGCAACTGACTGTATTTAAAATTTAAATCTGTCAAAAAATTCCAGCTATCGCCTTGCACAAAATGCTTCAGGATATATCATAGATATATGATCTTTTGCAGATCAATGATTTGAACTCTGCTTACATTTTCTATTTTCTACTGTTTTTCCACATATAATGATGTGAGATGTCTTCCCATGTCTCACCCTTCAGACACATCAAAACTTTTTGCTTTTTCATAACTCCATGTCTATAAATGAGAAATTTTTCACGTTTTAAAAATTTTATTTATTTTGCAAATAAAAACACAAAGCGAGGGTGTGAATTGTTGTTATATGATGCCAACCTCTCAGGTTCTCTTCATTCACCAACCTACACAGCTTAGGCAAATTATACTGAGAACATTTTCTGATGGGAAAACACATATTGAGTCACATACACCACTGGGATTTCCCTGCTGAACTACAGCAACTAGATATGCTCTCAAAAATTAACCAGTCTAGGTCCAAAGACTGGCTCTCCTTGCTTTTTCCTGGAGCATAGTAGTCATTCAATAAGTACTTATAGATTTGAAAAATAATGACTTAATCTATGAGTATGAAGAACATAAGAGGAAATTATGACATCAGTCAAATGTCATAGAAAAAGTATTATTTGATATGGCTCAAACTTTAATGTGCATATACAACACCTGGAGTCTTACTGAAAAGAAGATTCTGATTCATTAGGTCTGGGATGGACATGAAATGTGTTTTCAACCAGCTTTCAGGTGATGCCAAAGCTGTTGGTCTGTGAATCACAATGACTTAACAAATTCTTACCAATAGAATTTCCCATAAAAGTAGAAAGAGAATATAGATAAGGGAACTGCATTAATCAAACCACTGAAATAGAAAATTATTGGTTACTTTTAACTACAGTGAATTATTTCAATTTAGTGGTAACAGGATTTTTAGTGGAGAAGTTTATGCAATGATGCTGGTAAGATTCAGGCCATTGCTATTGTTTGGATTTGGTTTCTTCTGACCAAAACTCATGCTGAAATTTGATCTCCACTGTGGCAGTGTTGGGAGGGGCTGAGTAGTGGAAGGTGTCTTGGTTATAGAGGTGGAACCCTCCCGAATAGATTAATGCCCTTCCTCAGGGGCGAATTAATTCTCACTCTTCTGGGAATAAATTAGTTCCTGCAAGAGTTAAGTTGTTAAAAAGAGTCTGGCTTTCTTGGTTTCTCTCTTTTACGTTCTCTCTCACCATGTGACCTCTTTGCACACACCCACCTCCCTTCCATGTTCTGCCATGATAGAAGCAGCACGAGCCCCTCACCAGATGCAGTTGCCCAATCTGTGACTTTCTGGCCACCAGAATTGTGAACCAAATAAACATTTTTCTTGATAAATTACCCAGTTTCAGGTATTTTGTAACACCAACGCTTAATGGGGTAAGATCACCATATTATAAAAGATCGTGAAAGCTAGAGTGAGAAATGTATACCTAGTAAAGCTGGCGGTGACATCAACTTACGCTTGTTTATTTTTTTAAGTAACAGAACTGCAGCTGTAATGTGTGTGCACTTGTGTGTGCATGTGTGTGTGTGAGAGAGAGAGAGAGAGAAAGAAGAGAGAGAATTCATGTAGTTCTCTAAATTGTGGGAAAAAGTCAAATGAAAAGCATTTTGGCAAAATGATTCAATGAATTACCAGGTTGGCTTAAATTTGTTTCAGAAAAATATTTTATACTGTTTTTTAACCTGTTCAGTTGAGAAATACAAAGATTTAGTTCCTGTTTGACCTAGTTGGCTAAATTACAGACAGACAAACAAATATATAAACAAACTAGCACAAAGCCTATTCAGTTAATAGCTCAATGAACAGTTTTATATTTACTTTGGTTAGGGGTATATATTGGCTCAACAAATATATTGGGTTTACTTCAGCTTTTGATTTCCTTTTTGGTTAAATCATTGAATAAAAATGTGGCTGGAACATCCAGAGTGGTTTTGGAAGCATTCAAGTACACAACACTAAACTCAAAATCTCTGGACTGAGACTGGTTAACTTGTGGGAGCTTATCTAGTGGCTGTAGTTCAGCAGGGAAATGATAGTGGTGTCGGTGACTCAGTATGTATATGCCCATCAGGAGACATTCTCAGTAGAATTTGCCTAAGCCGTGTAGGTTGGTGAATGAAGGGAAACTGAGGGGTTGGCTTCATCTAACAGCCATCCACACCCCCATCTCATGCTGTTTATTTGTAAGATAAATTAAAGCACTTTTTTTTATACAGCCAAAACTAAACTCATCTATTTTATAGTTCTCTAAAAATTTTTTCAATACGAAAACAGACCGTGGAAATCACTTTAGCAAAATAATTTTCTATG
This sequence comes from Lepilemur ruficaudatus, assembly GCA_963574885.1. NCBI lineage: Eukaryota > Metazoa > Chordata > Mammalia > Primates > Lepilemuridae > Lepilemur > Lepilemur ruficaudatus. The sequence goes on along the minus strand of CAUYRT010026056.1, from coordinate 26,846 downwards.
TTACAGGAAGAAAAAGATTAACAATTTTTGTGTTTGTTAGTTGTGATTGATACTGAAAACAGAATCAGAATGTGTATAGTTGACCAATGGATCAAAATTGTGATAGAGTTGGCACAGAGAGATTAAACTCTACTTAGTTTCTGTACTGTAATCATCCTGGACATACAGTGTTACCTTAAAGATTTTTTGAATAATCTATACAATGAGCATAATACTGTGCTCACAAAATATCTGTTTAAGAGATGTTTGTGGAATTGCCTGAAAGCAAGTTACCCTTCATAACTATTTTTCTGGGAATTAAACCCAAATGGCTTTCCTCATCACTCTCTAGGTTCCTAGGAAGTCAGCATGGGAGAGAAAAAGAGAACAGATTTTAGGGAGAGCCTGGCTTAGTTTAGAGTCCAGGTTTCCCTTCACTATGTTTGCGACTTTAGAAAATTATTTAATTCTCTGCACCCTGATTTCTTCGTCTGTAAAATGGAAATAATAACTCTATGTTGCAAATGTTATGGTGGGAATTAGAGATAAAGTATGTGGAGTATCTGTCATAGTTTCTGATATTTAGCTCTTACTGGGATACAATCTTGACACCTTTGCCTTTCATCATGACCATGATCAAGTCACCATTTCATCTGCAGCAGGGCATTATTTTAAAAAACAAAAGTTATTTCAACCTCTCATTTTTTTTTTTTTTTTTGGTTTATTCAAAGACACCTAGAGCTACTGTGGGGTAGGTTGAAAGCAACAAAGGGAAATAAGCATTTAAACATTTTAAAAAGGGAGTGTTGTGATCTCTCAGTAGACAGAATAAATCTTGAAGATGAACAAAGCTGCCTCCTTCTTGCTGGAGATGGGTAAAAGGTAGCACTTCACATTTTAAATGCTTTTCAGTAGGTAAAACAAGACCAGAGCAGTAAATATTCTACTTAAAGCCTACCTCCAAGGTCTGCATAATACTTTTTTTGAATGCATCAGCCTACCTCTGAAAAATTTATCTGGGAAAAAACAAGGAGTATGATTCAAAGACCCTTATGAACCTTCTTAAATATATCAGGATCTTCATTTCCTATGTACCCTTTTGAATTTTAAAATGATAAAGCAAAATCACTCCTAATAAAATGCTTGATGCCTCTTCTTAGCTACTAGTTTTGGATGAAATTTCTCCTATGATATTTATATCTAACATTGCTATGGAGTTTTCCCCATAATCAAATGCATATTGCATTTATGTTTATTTTATATGGCCCAGAGCATCTTTTATTATTATTTAAATCATTATAGACTTGTGGGGTTTTCTGTGTTTTTGCCTTTATGACATATGTTATTTCAGCTTAAGATTTATTCAAAGCTGAGTTCTTGGTCAGGATCACAACATCTAATTCTAACACTACTATTTTATGGCTTGGTTTCTAGGAACACATTGTGGCGGGAAGCATGAAATGGGATTTTATGAAACATAACAACATAAAAACAAGAAACCAAATGAAAAGTCTGTGATGAACAAATACTATCTGGCTTCTATAGAAAATGACATTTTTATAGGTACTATATGAATTATACAAGGTTATTAAGAGAGGCACGTAAATTTGGGCTAATTTTTGATGTTATGCTTTTATTTATACTTACAATTTGATGTGATTTTTTATTTCATTTGTGACAACACTGTTATTAAACCTGAATACTGATCTGTCCATATAATCAAACTGTAAATATTCAGTATTAACATGATGAAGTTGAAGTACTTTTATTTTAAATTTGTGATCATGCTTTTATCCTGGCATACAACTTAGAAGTAAAAAAAAAAAAAAAAAAACTTAAGAATGTGGAAATCCTTAAATTGATAATTTTGGTTGACACATGAGAATTTGATATGACAAAAATTATAAACTCATGCAATTTATTTTTGGTCTTCTGTAATAAATTCAAGATTGAATAGAATCAAGATATATTTTAAAATATTATCTGAGAATAGTTTAGTTGAAGAAGTGATTGATTTACAAATTGTAAGGATGAAAGATAACTTGGAAAATATTTCTAACATTTGGAACCGAAAGAGAAGTGGTCGATTTTTTAGATGTTTTTGAAAAAAATTTCACATGATTTTAAATCATTGATTTATAAATTCTTTGCATAGTAGAGTGCAAGATAATTTGGAATTCATGTAGTCAATCATGAAATAATATTTTTTTCTTATATTACATAAAAGAAAATCATTTAGCTTTTTCTGAAACATTTCCAGCAAAAAGCAGGCTTATTCGCTCCATTTTTTAAAAGCTTTATTTGAATGTTCTTCCTCATATGGATTCGCATTAAACTCTATTATTTCTAACTGTTCATCTCACAGAAAACAGAATACCATAAGCATTGTGCATGTGAACTCCAAACATTTTTTACCTATGAGTTCAATATTTGTTTTTGAAATTTGATGATATAAATCTATTTTGTTTTCCATGTAATAGGCCTTCACTGACTCTAATGTGTCCACAAAATCCTTTGTCCAGTATAAACATACTCAGTTATTTTGTATGTTTCCATTTCTGGTAGTTCATCAGAATAGATAGCATAGGTAATAATCCCTCCCTGAAAATAACTAAAAAACATTGATAATATGATGTTTATAGCAAATTTATTCATAATTGCCAAAATTTGGAAGCAACCAAGATGTGCTTCAGTGGGTGAATGGAAAAATAAACTGTGGTACATCCAGACAACAGAGTATCATTCAGTGTTAAAAAGAAATGAGCTATCGAGCCAAGAAAATACAAAGAGGAATCTTAAATGCATATTATTAAGTGAAAAAAGTCAATTTCTAAAGATGACATGCTATATGCTTCTGACTATATGATATTCTGCAAGAGGCCAAATTATGGAGACAGTAAAAAGATCAGTGTTTTTGAGTAGTTAGTGGGAATAGAGGTATAAATAGGCAGAGAAAAGACGCTTTTTAGGGCAATGAAATACTCTTTATAATACTATAATAGTGGATATATGCCATTATGTATTTATCCAAACTCATAGAATATATAACACCAAGACTGTAACTTAATGTAAACTGTGGACTTAGGCTGATTCTGTTGTGTTAATGTGGGTTCATTAATTCGAACAAATGCACCACTTTGGGGATGTTGATGTGGGAGAATCTGTGTCTATTTGGCAGCAGAGTATGTGTAGAAAATTTCTGCACCTTCTGTTCAACTTTGCTGTGAACCTTAAACTCCTCCAAAAGTAAAGTCTTAAAAAAGAAAAATCACAAAGCAGAGACAAAAGTAAGAAATCCACAGAGATCTAAAACAATGTCAAAATGGTGGCCTTGTAAGATACATGAATGTTGAAGAACTTTTCTGTCACAAGTTTTCTGTCATGCTCTGTTGTTCATAAACTTCAATGTTATAGCTGTAGAATCATCATAGTGTAAGCTGGAGATAAAGTCTATAGGAGCCTCTCATGAAGAGAAGACCCCCAAAAGCTATTCCATTTGTGTATGGGTAAATTCCAATAGAAGACCCCCAAAAGCTATTCCATTTGTGTATGGGTGCGAGATGGTGACAAATGAAATCCCTGCAAATTAGTAACCAGAAAGCTTCCCCCACAGGAGTTTGTACTGTATATTATAGAACATATATAAACAGAAACACCTCAAGTAGGGAATTTAATTTAAAATTGTTCTAAGTTCATAATGCCTCTGGGTTCTGAAGGATTCAATACGATGCTTCTGGAAAAATTCAGTTTCAAAAATTCAGTTCAAAAATTCAGTTTGTGCAATTAAAATTCCAAAAGAACAAGGGTACAGAATTGAAGTTTACAAAACACTTAAGGAAACAATGCACCGTGAGTAAGTCAGCAAAAATAGTACCAGTATACGCAAACCAGTGAAGACCTTGAATTTTTTAAATCATCAAGCCCAAAACACAAAATAATATTTAGTATGTCTAAAAACATAGAAAATTCATTTGAAAATATCCACAAATAACAGAAGCTGATAAAGATAAAATAAGTTTGTAACACAAATGTAACTTCTGAAAATAACAATATAATTATTGAAGTTAAACTTAGAACTAATGGACGTGGTGAGCATGGTATGGGGGAAAGGGCACAACTCAAATCCTGGCTTGGGTGAGGCAAAGTCAACATGTAACCAAAATGTTTGTACCCCCATAATATCCTGAAATTAAAAAATAAAAATCTCAACGGATCAGTAGATTAGACTCTCCTACAGGAAGAATTGATGAGGAGAGTGATTATGAATCAAATAATCCACTCAGAAAGGAAAAATATTGTAGGGGAAATATAGCCTTCTTTATTGGAGATAGTGTTTTTGTATCAATTTTTCACCAGAGGACACAGTGAGAGGGTTTTCGAAGAAGAGGTTTAATGCAGGTTGGGTGAGTGAGTGGAGGATATGTAGACTATAAATTGACAGTATTATTGATATAGTTAATGATAGATGCTTTGGGTAGGGAGTGATATAGTTGGAAACAAAATAATGTGAGCAATGGTAAATTTGGTCTTTGGGAAATTCTTCGACAGGACCTAGTGGGATTCACCTGATTCCTGGAAATACGACCTAGCAATTATAAGGCAATCTCTTATCATGTGTTTCGGTGATTCTCAATTCTAGCTATGTAGTAGAAAATAATCTGGAAAGCTTTCAAAAGTACAAGAGCCTGTGGCCCCTTCCACATTAACTGCATGAACATCTTTAGAGGAGGTATTAGGGCATCCGCCTTTTTAAAATATGATTTATTTATTTTTAATCAGGATTCAGGGGTGGTAATCTTATCTGTTCTCAGTTTTTGGTGTGCTCTTGGCTGAAGAATGACCACACACAACAAAAGCAAGGCAAGCGTGAAATGAAGTTTATCGAGGAAGGACAAGATAGGTTTACAGAGCAAGAGTAAGGTACAGGTTTACAGAGTAAGCACAAGATACGTTTGCTGCAAAAGGGCGAATGGATGGGCCTCTTGTCATAACAAGAAGGGGGCATCCACCTTTTTAAAAGAAGACTTCCATGTCAGTTTTATGCACAGCCTTGGTTGAGAATCATTGCTTTATCTCATGGTCAGTTGATGCTTGTAGTTACAGTTAATATAATAGGGTTTGACAGAATTCATAATGTATGAGCCATATGCTCCTTTACTTGAGGTGGAGGTGGGAGTATGGAGGTGTTTAGCAATTCTGATCAATCCTTCTCATGGAAGAATTTAGAATCTCTATAGAAATGGTATCTTCTCTGGGCTTAGAATTAATCCTAGTGGAATAGTCTTGGATCCTTTTGTCAGTCTTTTAATAAATTAGGTAATTTTAAAATCTATGTTGTAATAGAACACAAAATATTCTATGGAATAGTCCAATGGGGGTGAAAAATCAACAAAAATGTTTGAAATTTCATTTATCACCTTAGGTTTATAGCATGGAAGTTTGAGATGACAATAAGGATGGAATGCTCAGTAAATATGGCATCTCCAGTCCCTCATAGCTCTTCTCCAGGAGAAAGTCTCAACAGTGTCAAGTGATCAGCTTGTCCAGTGCAAATCATGTCAGATTGTGAGAAAGCCTGAGTTAGGATTTTCTGACCCTCTGGACCCACAGCCATGTCACCAGGAAAATCCTGCATAATTATCTTATAGTTCTCAAGGAACTTCTGGTGAGATTTGGTTTCCAGGTTAACATTTGGGGGCTAGTAAAATGTCTTACCATACCAACATTAGAATATTATTGCATTATTCTCAGGCCATAAGATAATGACATTACACATGTGGAATCACATTTCAGCTCTGTAAAAATAATCCCTCAGTGGGTGGAACTATAATTTATCCATTGGACTATGGCCTGGAGAGGGAGGTATTAAACATGTCATTAGGGGCATTGTCTAACAAATGTATGGACTCTAGTGAAACCAGATCTCATTTCATGTCATTTTTATTCTATTCCACAAACATTTCTCAAATGGCTATTATGTGAGCATAGCATTATACAGATCTTATAGAATATTAAAAAAATCACTAAGATGACATTGAAAATCAGAGTGCTTGCAGGCTAGAAACTAAATAAAGGAATTGTACACAGCTGTTCTTTTATTTATCTTAATTTTCATTCTTCTGTCAGCTAAATGCATACTTATTGGGCCAATAGTATTTTGTATAGCTTGTCATCTATGCATTTATTTGACTTTCTGGCAGTAGTATAGTAGAAGGCTGATCAGATTTCATGAGTTTAAGTCTTGACCTCATCGTCTTCTGCATTACCTTTGGCAAGTAATTTATATTCATTACCCTACAGCTTCCTCATCTGTAAAATGTTGATACTAAATTTGTACATTTCATTGTGTAATTCTGAAAACCAGATGATGTATATCTTAAACTCTCAATAAATAGTAATTCATTTTATTGTAATTGAAATATTAAATACCTCAGTTTCAGGGTTAGTATCTTTCTCATACATCAGTTTTCCCCAAGGTTGACATCACAACATACATGTGGCATGGATAATTCAACCACCTACAAACTCAATAGGTTATACTTCCCAACCTCCCACAGTTCTCCAGATGAATACCATGGTAACACCCAGATATACGATGTCCATGATATTCATATCAGTGCCGTCTTGGACTTCCAGGCACCCTTGAACTCTCTAGTTTCCTCTTGTTGGAGGAGAGATAAGCAAAATAAGAACTAGCATGTCTACATTTTGAGATCAATCTGTGCCTCATTTAATCTTATAATGAAATTTTTTAAATTTATATTTGTATCCTTAATGGTTGTTGTTTTTTTCTAGAAAACTTTATTGGATATTTAAACAAACCCACTTCTTTAAAACATGTCTGGAATTACTTTATAAATGTTCTTGCTTGAAACTCTCACAATATGCTTGAGCTTGAGATATGCAAGAAATGATGCAATGCATTTGTGTATAAAATAAAATTATAATAAATTTCAGATTAACTAATGTTATATCTCATGAACATGAATTCACAATTTTATAAATAAAAATTACCATTTTGATGCTTCATAAGTCAATAGGAGAAGCATCAGAAATTTTAGGATTTTTTTCCCAATGAATGCTAATGGATTTCTGATGATTCATTCACTCCTTTTAGCTAGAAATCACGTAAAAATGGAATGCTTTTATAATAAATTTGGTGCTTCATGGTAAAACCAAATTACCTTCAGTGGTGTAAAATCTTGGTCTATTCATTCCTTACCTATAAAGATTTTGGTGTCCAAATGCAGTAGAGAAAGAAAGTGGATTTGCTCTCTCAAAAGCCCTTCCAATCCTTTTTTTCATGGGAATGCAGAAGCTGGAGACATAAATTTTACTATTCTCAGTCTCCTGGTAAAGTTACAGATTGATTTAATTTTGGGAAATCAGATACACTCATATAAACTTTGGTTTTGCCTTGTGTAATGAGAGAAGAAGGTGTTTGGGGCATGCAATTTATTGGAATGGGTCATGGCATCGATCTCCTTGGTGATCTGTACCATTCTGGTATTAAAGTCATTTTTGGAAGCCTAGCCAAGACAATATTTTTTCAACCCTCCCAGCCATTCTATTGGCTGTGTTTATACCCACTAATATCATTTTGTATTTTTCAAAGAGTCTCTTGTTCACAACTTCCTATATTCAGGAATATATCAAGATCTAGGAATATAAAAAATACAGAGACATATCAAAATACTGATACTTACAAAATCTACAAATTAAACACAACACTAAATACAGTGAGAGTTTATTCAAGGCCAAAATAAATTGTATCATTCATGACCTAGACATTTCTATGTAATTGTGTAGAATGGCTAATATGTCATTTAATCAATTATGCTATTTTATCATAAACAACATAGGTGGAAATTAATTAGAGGAATGCTTTCCATATTTACCTTACTTGAGAAATGAAGGTGAAGATTAATTTTATTAACCTTGAAACAATTATAACAAATAAAAACACTTTTAGTGTCATTATTGGACTTTGGAAATTCCTTATTTTGCTCATGAAGGTGAATGGCTAATACGCATATTGATTTGTGTTGCCTATTGTAACAGTGCTATTTTAAGAATACTTGGGAAAATTCAACTTTTAGTCACTGATTTGCTTTCTGTGGTTTCTGATAGGCTTGATGATTCTCCTTGTTAGGTGAGCTACAATGACATTGTCAAGAAGGACAGGAAAAACTAATGTTGATAGATGTTCCTGACATTTATATTATATTTAACATGTGTATGATCAAGTTTTCTTCCCTATTTTTGTATAAGTTTTATATGTGTGTATATTTATTTTCTTCCAAGTCATCCCAATGTCAATTGCCTATTGTTACTTTCATACAGGGAAGGGTGTGTTCACAGCAGAAGTATTATCACAGTTGGACTAAAAATTCTATTGTTAGCAATGCAAAGAAATAGAACAGAAGGTAAATTTGGTTCAACAGAATGATGACCCTTTCCCTGTGATCAGTATATTCTTGTTTCTCATTGTGAAATTCAAGCACGTGCATGATTTCCAGAAATTTGTACTGAAGCTTAGAATATGAAGCTCAGAATTTCAAGTAATGTATTTGATTAGCATCCCAAACTTAGCTTAGTTGATCGGTATTTGTGTATTTTACTTATTTGAACAATTAGAATTTTGACATATACACACCCAAGACAAAAAAACCACACAAAGACCTATTTTGTAAGTAAAAAGAGTGAGAAAATTTATAACTGTTCTCTGTTTTTCCAGAAATGCCCTTACAAACCAATGTGGGTGTTTAGAAGTGGATCCATTCAGGCAGAAAGGAAGAAAATATAAAGGAAAATCACTTAACAACCTATTTTAGAAATAACAAAAGCTTAAGGTTTGAATGTGTCTCCAAAAGTGGGCCGGGATCAGTAAGGGTCCTTATTTTATCTAAAATAGGTTCTTTGTAACTCAAATATTTCATTTGTGTCAGAGATCCAAAGTTTCTTCTAATTTAATTAATGTCTAAAAGCCAAGGGGTGCTAAAGGAGAGCTCTACAGAGTACATTCTTAATGACTTTAATTAAATCCTTGTTCTGTGATTTATATTGATGAATACTTATAAGTTCTCCCTTTGTTAAGAAACATAGAACTCAGAAAAAAATCTTTATTTTCTGAATTTTTGTTGTACCTTTTTCCCTTTCGATAGATTGGTGGGTAGAGTATGAAAGACTGAAACAGACCTAATTTAACATAGTTCCATATAGGTTATTGGGGTGAGAAGATAAAAAATGTGTTTTATTTCAAAGATAAGGGTTTTAAGCAACTGAACTAATAAATTTACTTGTTTTTAAAAACTATGTTTCCTAGGTAAAAATAAATTTCTTTAGTTATATGTTAAAATGAAATCAATAAATGATACTCATACGATGAGCTAAAAACCCACTGAATATGGTGAATGACATTAAATGTGGAAAATGAGCTATTTTTAGCAGTAACTTTTGTTTCACTTCCACTGTGTTCAGAGGTTAATGTGCATATTTTCAATTGAAGCTACTCAATTCAACATTACTTCCTTATTTCCTAGGGAATAGGACAGTGGTCAGTAACCCCGTTAGCTATGAGTGCCATGAGTGGGACTATAAAAATGGTCTATTGGGGTCACTGTTTATTTTTTATCATAGAAAGACACATTTAGAAAATAAATAATAAAAGAAAAAGATGCAAAGATATAAAATGAGAAGAGGTTGGCAGAAAGGAAAAAGTGGAAGGTAAAAAAAAAAAACTGGGAATACCGATAATTGACTTTAGGCCACTTAGATTCTCCAGAGCTAGTACTTAAACTTGTAACAGTTAGTTCTGTCAAATAATAACTATTTTTCAGCCTCTAATATGCAGGTAAAAAAATGCTATACCACCATCAGGGAAAAAGAGAAGAATGTAGGATGGTATTCTCTTGCCTTACAGGAAGTTACATTTTAGTTGAGAATGTCGCTGTACTTTGAATGTGTTCCCTCCAAAATTCAGGTGCTAAAACTTAATTGTCAGTGTGATAGTATTAAGAAATGAGGCCTTAAGAGATGATTAGGCCAGGAGGACTCCTCTCTCATGAGTGGGATTAAGGTCCTTACAAAAGAGTCTTCCTGCAGCATTCGGGAATCTGGCTCTTTTGCTTTCTGCCACGTGAGGACACAACATTCTTTTCCTCTGCAGGATCAGCGGCTCGGTGCCATCTTGGAGGAAGAGAGAAGCCCTCACCAGAAAATCAAACCTGCTGCTGCCTTGATTTGGGACTTTCAAGCTTCCAAAATTGTGAGGAAATAAATTTCTGTTCTTTATAAATTACCCAGTCTGTGTTATATCTGGTGTAGCTGCACAAATGGACTAAGACAAATGTCATTCTAGCTTCTGGAATAATAGCAGGTTTCAAGACAACATCTATTCAAACTATGACAAATTTGGTTACATTGAAGAATCCATTTAGAATCTTTTTCAAAGTTATACATATATATAACTAACATAGTTGTGAATTTCAACTGTTTTCCCCTAGAAGTAATTCTGATACACCCTAAGTACAGCACTATCTGAAGAAAATGACACTCCATTGAAGATTTCTTGATCAGTTTATTTCAGACCAAAATTAGCAATGAAATGACAACTTTGGTCATAATTTTCCCACATTTTGACCCCAGGTTAATTCCCATTCCCTGTCTTTAAAAGGCAAAATTTGAGTATTGCTAAAGAGAAATTAAGGTATAATGACCTTCCTATATGAGTGTTGTGAAGGAATAAGTTGTGAATTATAGAGCACTTAGAATGGAGGCATTAGAAATTTGTCAAATGATTCTATATTCTATGCATCATTTTATACTTTCACAATATCATGTCAGAATTCCCTAGTGTGGGCATAACCTATAGTTGCTTATTGGTTTATTTTGGATTATTTTTGTAAAGAGAATCTAAATGTGACAGCTCAGAAACATCCTAGTTATCAGCACATTTTGGCAGTCTCTTTGGTAATATTGGTTCCAGTCATAGCTCTGTTTATATTTTAAAGAACAATGGGAAATAAGATGATTGCTCTTATCACGAACAACAGAAGGACACAGAGAGCTGAGCTGTGTGTACAATGACACATTGTATTAGAGATATGTCATAAGGATGTAATTCAGCTAATCATAAACTAGGTTGTGATGGTTCACATTTCCTGCCTGCCCTCTTCTCAGTCTGATAATCTTTTGTTGTCATTGTTGTTTTTCAATTTAAGTCTTTTTCTTTCTTTGTTCTATAATACTCCTAGTCTATTTTTCCAAAGTAGAAAAGCATACTCATTCTGAATTGTTATCTACTGTAGCTACTTTTGTTTTTTAGGATTATCCATTACTTGTTCTATATCTATGTCCTTTTTAGAGAATTATAATTTCCCTACATTGTCTTAATAAGGACTTTCTACATTCTTATGAATTCTTCTATCATGTTAGAGATGACCTCCACACTTACTCGTTTGAAATGAGACAGTACAACAGTTTCACCTTGAAATCCAGTTACCTTTAGGACTTTCAAACTTCTCACCTGGGAACCTATAAATACAAGAAGCTGGCAACATGTCTCTCCCATGGCATGCAAATGAGTCCAAAGACTGATTATTATCAAGAAATACCCCAAGGTTTCTATCACTGGGCATTCGCTGGTACATCTTAAAGTTCCTGGGAGAGGGAAATTTTCACTGTGAAATGTCTGTTGGATACCATTCTGTTGGCAGAGCTGTTCTACAAGACAGGCTGTTCTGTGTCTTGTTCCATTAGAGTGAATGGATGCATGAGGAATATAATACCTGCTACGGCCTCTATGTCTATGTAGTCTGCTCGCAGTGACACGGATGCCACTAGCCAATCTTCTGTTGTGTTGCATATTGTTGTAATCCCCTATTTCCTAGTCTAGTGTATTCTCCTTTGCCTCCATATTTGTACACTTAAAGTTCCTGGAGGGCCCTAGAAAACTTTCTTCTAATTTGGTGAGAAACTATAACTTTTATTCTATGGGCAAAACTTTTGATAAATGAACTTTTCAGATCAGAGACATGATCTTCCTTATGTACGGTTCGGTAACCTTGGCATTAATCCACACCTGGAGAATTTATGTCTTTGCATGACGTCACACTTCATCTTATTTTGAGCTTGAACTGAGCAATAATAGGACATTCCTTGAAACTGACTGGGAAAAGTAAAAATGAGCTAGTACATATTGAGCACCTATTTTGTATCATGTGGTTTTTACATATATTACTTTATTTAATTTCCAAAACAACATTGTAAGATAAGCATTACTATCCTTGAGTTAACACATATTGAGAAGTGATGAGGTCAGACTTAAAAATTTCTATCTGACTATAAAACTCATTTTCATTAAAATTTGCTTTCTTTCTATCACCAAAGTAGCAGCAGTGTTTCTTTAGCTTGGATTTGAGGAGAAGAATGAATAGATATCCATTTATTAGGAGACAATTGCCATCTGACATCATCATAATCACTGGGCAGATATTACACTGGTCAGAAACGCCATTTGTCCTAAACTGTTCAAACATATATTCAGAGGAGCCACCATCTCCCATTTTTACTCCAGTCTATTGCAGCAACTTTTATGTCTGTAAGCAGTGAGTTATCTATTTTCATGTTTGTTCTAAATAAGCCTTAGAAAATTTTATTTCAGTTAATTGGGTTATCTATAATTTTAAGTCAAACAGATTACAGTGGGCAATCTACTTTGTGTTAAAATCACTACAAATACTATTTCTGCAGTTTATTGAAACTGAATTATTTAAAAATTAGTCATCATTTTTCTGCTAGTCTATGTAATTATAATACCCATTTATTTTGAATTCATACATGCTTGTAGGATCAGTTCAAAATAATCATTCCAAAGATGAATAGATATCCTGATTTGACAAGGATTCAAAATATCTTTTGAATTTTTCCAAGAAGGATTATCTTTAATATTTAAAATATTGCTTGTTATTGGGTATCTGTGTACATGTGTCCTAAACAATAAGCACCCAATCTCAAATCCTCATAAAGCCCTGCAAGGCAAATGTAAATACCCTCTTTTTCTAAATGTGAAAGCTCAGGCTTAGATTGTTCAAATAATTTGTGTGAGGTCACAAAGCTAGCAAGTGGCAGAATCAGAAATCAAACATAGTATTGGTTACGAAACTCCATGCAGTAAGCTATCCAATCACTTTTTTTTTTTTTTTCAAAATGGTTCCATCTTTGTCCTGTGCTTCCGTGGGAGTCAGGGACATTGGAGTCCTGAGGCCTGAAGTCAGGGATAGAAACACAAATCTCTGTTAAATACGGTGACTCAGTTTTGTCTATAACAAAACATGTGATAATTTTGATCCTTATTTTTTCCCCAGTGTTTGTCTTTAATGTGGTTTCTGGTAGTGAGTGATTAGTATCTACAAAATTCCAAAACCAAAAACCAGGTTTTCTAATTGTAAACTTCAGCCTTTTCCACTATACTGTGCTGACTCTGTGAACTTTAATCTCTCTTGTTTTTAATTTCAGAGGACAAATTAATTATTTTTCTTATTAGGATACAATTCAATAATATTAGATTGTTAGACTAATATAACAAAAACCCATATTCCCATCAGCAAGCTTTATCAAATTTTAGTTAGTTTTACAGGTGACATTTAAAAAACAACAAGAACAAAAACCTTATAGCTTTCTGTGAGTTCCCAAGCCCCTTTCTCTTCCTCCTTCTCAGTATTCTGAACTTCTAGTTTATCACTCCCATCCATGTTAATACACTATTATCACACATATATTGACAAACAATGTACAGTAATGTTTTGAGTCCTTCTGGAAAACATACACATTTTAACTGTTTAATTATATATGTCTAGATAATAAACCACCCCTGAAGCTTTTTTACTTACAGCATAGCAATATCACTTATTTTTCTTCTAAATTTGCAATTTGGGCAGATCTGGGTGGAGATAGTTCATCTCTGTTCCACTTAGTATCATCTGGAACAACTCAAAGCCTGGATCATGTAAAGGCTTATTTCCCACAGACGATGTTAGCTGTTTGCTGGAACTTTAGCTGTGTCTATCAACCAGGACTTGTACATATGGTTCTTCATTGGATTTCCTTGCAACATGGTGGCTTGGTTTCAAAAGGTGAGCATTCCAGGAGAAAGAGCCAGCTAGACAATTCAATTGCTTGTTTTAACTTACTTTGAAAGTCACATGGTGTCATTTCTACTACATTTTATTGCTCTATTTATCAGAAGTAAGCCTCTAAATCTAGGCCGTATTCAAGGGAGGATTATTAATTAGACTCCATCTCTTTTTGAGATGAGTGTCAAGGAGTTTGCAGAGGTGTTTTGAAATTATTTCTTATAATAAATTTATTTTACTGGGCTAATACATTTTTTTGTCTAATATTATGCTTTTAAATTATCCTTGTTCCTTTTACAGAGATATATTTGCCTATTAATATATCTATATTATATGTCTGTTTAATATATGTACTGAGATATATAAAATAAATATAAATATGTGTATATATATGTGTTGATATTTATACCTCTATTTCTTAGCCATTGACTACGAGGTCCTAAAAGTAATAACAACTCAGTAGCAGTGAGCATACTCAGTGCCCAGATATTACTGTCTACATAATTCTTTAGTATAAGGAACTGGGGTTTCTTTGCAGAATTGTACAATTTTAAGGTTAGGAAAAGGAAAATGCAAGCTGAACCTGAAGAATCTTCCATAACAGAAAACAAAGAAGTACTCAAAAACAAAAGACTGGTGGGTAGAGAGGAATGTCAGAGAGATAGGAGCCAATCTGGAAGAGCTCCCTATGGCCAAAGTGGGAAAAATTTAAGCAAGAAAATTAATAGTATTCTATTGGAGTATAACCTAAAGTAGTGATAAATATAAATGTCTCCATACTGATAAGAATAAATGGCTTAATAAATTAATAAATGAAGTAGAAGAGACAAATCTTTTCAGAAGAACTCCAAATAATGCATGTAGGTACTACCTCCTTCAAGAAGTGAAGCTTAACCACCTCTCTCCATTTGAATATGGACTGGACTTAGTGACTTGCATTCAAACAATACGGTTAGAGAAGATAACTTATAGTAGGCAAACCTAGCAGACATTGCCTTAATCAAGAAGAGATCAAGATCAACGTCAATATTGATAAGTCACTCTATTATCATTTATCCCATGATATGATGTGATGAGACTAGCACTTCACTGCTGCGATATGCTTCCACCAAATCCATAACCTCAGTCTCACCATAAAAAAAGAAATCAGTTTGGAAAGGTCCAAATAAAGTCTTTGTTTCCTTTGGCATCAATATTAATTTTTACCATGACTTTGTAATTTTTTGCCAATTTTGCAAGCTTGGTGAAGGACGTAAAGGAACTCACACTATTTTTGCAACTTTTCTATAAATCTAAAATTATTTCCAAATAAATTTAAAAATTAAAAAAGTATTTCACATTTTTTACCTTTTCCCCCAGCCTCTATATTAGTAACTCAAAAACAAAAACCTAGATTTTTGTTTTCTCACAGTTAAGGATTGTCAATTATGGAAATAAAATGTAAGAACTTTAATAGTATCACTTATCTTTCTATTCATTTGCTTGGACTCACAGGCTTTGTGACTCAAAGCAACTATGTTCATGATAAGGAAAACTACATGTTAAGGAAGATGGAGAAGAAAAGTGAAAGAATCCTGATTCTTTAATAGTATTGTTGAATTTCAATACTTGTATTTCTTGTTGCATGAGATAATAATCTTTAGACAGATTTCTTCTTGACTACAGCCCCCTTACCTCCCCTTTCTTAGAGCATTTCCCCTTTAAAATGTGAATCTTCTCTCAGCCTCTGACAAGTTTTATAACCGAGGAATGTCTCAAGGACCTGGTGGTCATCCTGTTGGAATATAATCATCAAGAAAGACAGAATCCAAGTACTTTGGACATTTTAATAATATTGTGTCTTCCAGTCCAAAAACATTCAATGTCTTTTTAAAAATATATATATATATTTTTTTAATTTCAAAATATTAAGGGGTACAAATGTTTTTGCTTGCATGGTTTGCTTTGTAATGCTTGAATCATAGCTGTAAGTGTGCCCATCACCTAAACCGTGTTCATGGTACCTGTTAGGAATGTCTTTCTATTTATTTATGTCTTCTGTAATTTCTTTTACCTACGATTTGTTGTTTTGGGCATACAAGTCTTTTATCTCTTGGGTTAAGTTTATCTTTACGTATTTCATTCTTTTTTTGATGCTATTATAAATGTAATTGTTTTCTTAATTTCTTTTTTAGATAGCTCATTGTTAAAAAAGAAAAAAGAAACTGGACCCATATCTTACACCATATAAAAACAACTCAAAATAGATTAAAATTTAAAATTAGGACTTGAAACTGTAAAAATCCTAGAAGAAAACATAGGGTGAAAAGGGGAGATCATTACACTGGGCATGGCAATGATTTCTCGGGTATGACACCAAAAGCCAAAGCAACGGAAGCAAAATTGGACAAGTGGGACTACATCAAGCTAAACGGTTTCTGCAAAGTAAACAGTCAACAGAGTTAAAAGCCAACCTACAGAAATGAGAAAATATTTTCAAACTATATATTTTATAAAGTGTTAATATTCAAAATATACAATATATTCCTGCAACTCAATAGCAAAAAAAAAAAAAAGAAATCACCCTACTAAAAAATGGGCAGAGGACAAAAATAGACATTTCTCTAAAGAAGACATAGAATTGACCAACATGTATATGAAAAGATGCTCAGCATTACTACTCATCAAGGAAATGTAAATTAAAATCACAGTGAGATATCACCTAACATTTGTTAGGATGGCTTTTATTAAAAATACAAAAAGACAACAAGTATTGGTGAGAACATGGAGAAATTGGAACCCTTGCACACTGCTCATGGGAACGTAAACTGGTGCTGCACCTATGGAAAACAATATGGTGGTTCCTCAAAAATTGGCATATAACAGAATTACCATATATAATCCATCAATCCCACTTCTGGGTATATATCCAAAAGAATTGAAATAAGGATCTCAAGGAGATAATCTGTACTCCCAGGTTTGGTGCAACGTTATTCACAATAGCCTTGTTATTGACAAAACCTAAATGTCCATCCATAGATGAATCGAATAAGAAAATGTGGTATATACATAAAATGGAAGATTATTTAGCCTTAAAAGAGAAGTCTTGCCATATGTGACAATAAGGATGAATCTAGAGGACATTTTGCTAGGTGAAATTGTCAAGTCACAGAATAACAAATACTGCATGATCCCACTTATATGAGATATCTAAAATAATTAATTTCATAGAAACAGAGAGTAGAATGGTAGTTGCCAGATTTGGGGAGACGTGGTGACAGGGAGTTGCTATTCAATAGGTATAAAATTTTAGTTATGGAAGATAAATAAGTTCTATAGATCTGTTGTACAACAGTGCCTATAGTTAATACCATATAATGTAAAAATTTGTTAATATGGTAGATCTCATATAGTTAATCCTATGTAATGTAAAAATTTGTTAATATGGTAGATCTCATATTAACAGTTCTTAAAACAATGAAAAGATTTGAAAAAAATAGCACCCCTGTCTTGATATTTTTGTGGAGATTAGCGGCATAACTTTGATAAGCACCAACTAGCAAATGCAGACAGCCTAATTGTAATGACTAATCTACCGTTAGTGTTCTCTAATGCTTTTCCAGTAGCTCAGCCCATCACTTAAAAACTCTCCCACTTTTTGTTTCAGTGGAATTGAGCTCTCTCTCTCTCCTTTATTGCAATAGTCTTCAATAAAGTTTTCCTTGCCTATTTAACTCTGTCCAATTTTTCTTTGACAGTACTCCTAATTAATTTGTACTTTGTAGAGAAATATTATTTTCACTATATATCAAGCTATTCATTCATTTTTTTTCCTACACTAGCATGTAGGAAATGAGAGATTTATTTTCCTGGCAAGAAAACAACAGAATAAAAGTATCAGAGTATTAGAGGAAAAGAACATTTTTGGAAAAAAATGTTAAATATAGAATACAAGAGGTAAAACTGATCCAAAATGATGGATGAATTGAGAGAAGTAAAAGAAAAGAAAAAAATAAATAATATAAATTACATAAAAAAAAAAAAGTAAATTACAATGGTACAGTACCAAAAAAGTTGAACATTTAATCCTTTCATTAGTTTCTAGGTGTTGGCCACAAATGGAAAATTTGTGAATACATGCCTGATTTTTCAATCATCAAAATGCATCATATTATTCTCAAAATAAAAAAGGAATATGCTCCTATAGCTCTGTGTTGAACTTAAACACAAATATTACAATAGATTAGTGGCATAAATACATTTCCAGTAAAATGAGACAATAAAATAAACACGAATATTGCTTAAAGCCCCTATTTCCATCAAACTTATATTAGTGTACTCTATTTATGATGGTTGTTTTTATAAACCATTACTATAACGCTACTTAATTATGATTGTTATTATGCAAATTTTATGTAAATCCCAGTGATTATTATGGAAATTGAAGGTAAATTTCATTTGTAGTCTATTAATAATACTTTGGATGAGGATGTAGGTTAATCATGAGAGAGTTATTTGTGATTAGTTCTAAAGAATGAAAGAAAAGACTTTCTAGTGAGATCTCTAAAAGCATAAATGCAAATAGCAGCAAATGCATACATAGACTTTAGTCATTTTATTTCATCTTTTTAATGAAATAATAGATTGATCAGTATATGCTGTTGCACTTTCTATGGTTGAAATTTGACCTATAAATGTCTAGAAATTTCATATTTACAAAATAGAAATTTCAATGCCCTTTTTTTTTTGTAATGGCCTGTTTTTATCTTTTATGGGACTATAACCTCTTATTATGCTTGAAATGTCATGAATTAGTTTTGATATTGACTTTAAAACATATATATGTGTGTATGTATTCATTTATTGTATATACATAATATGATATATATACACATGATATATAAATAAATGATAAGTTATACATTACCCAACCAAATATAAACCAATTTACACTTTCTTTTGACATGATTCTACCATTTAATGTTTTTTCCACAGTAAAATTTTATTTGCATAATCAAAACTATAACATCATATGGTAGAACAGATGGTTAGTAATAATACTGTATTTGTATGTAGCATAACAGTTTACAAAGCAGTTTCAATTACATTATTTCAATTAAATTCAATGAGATGACTAATGGTGATTTTTCATTTTCAGTAATCTTTTCAGTATTAAAGCAAGAAAGGGACCAAATTCAATATTCACTCTAATTTTCAATAGCTTTTATTTTTAACAAATGTGAATATAATAATTTCATTTTGATATCAAACTTAAGGAAATCCTGATTTTGAGTCTGAAGCCTACTTTATAGACTTAATTAACTTATTTATCACCTGCCATTTATTGTTTACCTACTATTCTCCAGAGAAATAATTAGGGTATTCAATGGTTTAAAGAGAATATTAAGTTAACTTAGTATTGGGTAGGGATGGGTGGTGGGTAGAGGAATTAGGTTTGATTAAATCAACAAGATTGTCATGCTGATTATTATTGAAACTTGATGATGGGTATATGGAGGTTGATTATGCTTCTCTCTCTATTTTTTGCATATATTTGAAATTTTCCATAATAAAAAGTTTTTTAATAAAAAAAGTAGAAAAATCAATATGTGGAGGTTTTTAAACTGCTACCAAGATGTTAGTTTAAAAATTCCCCTAAGACATCCTTTTCTTTAGTCAGTCATATTTGGGGGAAAAATTCGAAAACTGAAAATGTTAGGTTTTGTCACATAGAAAGGGAGTTATCAGCTCTGTGGTGCGTGAGGACAAAGCGCTGGTAATGGAAAGCTACAAATGTTTAAACTAAATTGAAGAGATAATCTGGCTTAGCAGAGGGGGGAAGGCAGAAAGAAGCATTTGCATTGGATAGAATACATAGTGATATTTGGTCATTTAAATTAATAGAATTTATACTGTTCTCAAATGTTTTGCATCAGACAAAATGCAAAATTTGTTAATATATTCTTGGTTTTCAGATTATAAGAACACTCAAGTCTGCATCTAAGGGAATATTGGGAGAAATTTTGGGTCCATTCTGAAGATGCTGTTTGATTTCTGCAAGATAATCCAACTCAGAGCATATGTCCATTGTACATATTAGGAAATGGATAAGTTCCTTAGTGAAAAGGAACTATTGATCATCCTAAAACTCTCCTTTACAGTGGTCATTTCCTTGTACTTGCATTTTCTTTTTTTCTTTTTTTTATTGTTTTCCTGAATAGTTTCCAACAATACTTGGAATTTATTTTCATTTCTATTTGTTTTTAAAACACTATTACTAATAGTAATAAAATTAATAATAATACCTGCATTTTCTAAACATTATGTGCTAGAAATGGTTTTGTGCCCTTTGTAATTCTATTTTATTGAGGTAAATACCATTTTAATACAAATTTTTCAGATAATAAAACTAAATTTTCAAGAGGTTAAATTACTTGCCCATAATTTTATATCTTGTAATGGGGAAGCTAGAATATGAAATCACAGCTGGTCTGGCTACATATCCTTTCTTCATAACCAGTAAGTTATTCTGTAACTCAGTTCCTTTTGAAAGATAGAGTGTCAGGTGCAGCATTTGGTATGTAGGCCAAATGAGGAATGAGGTTTCACTTCTGTAATTAGGCATACAACTGGTTGCTGAACAGATTTTGTTGCAAAGATGGCATGTTGGCCATTGGTCTACTTTGGATATCAGCATGGCATCTAACTCATTTCCCTTTTTTTTTTTTTGAGAAGGGAGGCATTTTGTGAGTCTAAGAAAGAGGTGGTAATCCACCTCCTACATTACAATTAAACTCCAAGGCATTATGTGATTTAGAGTAAACCAATCAGAGTCTCCTAATCCTGGACTTGACTTTAAAGGCAGTAATGTAAAATCACAGATTATCACAGGAATAGCTAAGACATTACTCTCAGTGGTACCAGAGATATCCTAGGACAATAGACTGTGGCACCAAGTATCCAATGACATCTTGTCCAGGATGGCAACCCCCAGTAGACTGTTCCCATTGTGAGAACTTCATGGCGACATTCCTGTTACTTCTGTCTAGTGCTTCTTTGTTCTTGCCCGGTTTTGAGCCTATTTCAGCTTCTGTTGGTATTTCCTGAACTCTGGAGATGCTCTTATTTTATCTCATGGAACCATAGTATTACGTGGTGTGTTTCTTGAACCTTATCAAAGACAAGCAATGACCTCAATTCCTTGGTGCCCGAATAAAAGTTTTGTTATCATGTTTCCACAAGTGCTAAGAAAAAAAAAAAAATCTTCACAGATTTTCTATTTCTAAGAAGAGGAAAAAAAAAAAAACCCACCATTGGTCACAGGTCTTTTTAAAAAAAGAAAGCCACAATTTTTAGTTTCTTTGTTTCACAATAGTAACTTACAGACCCTGGGGCTATTCTAAAAAGAGTTTATACTGGGGTTCCCCAGGCAAACTTGCTAGGATCTAATTCTGAGGACTCAGGATTTGGTCTCTGAAAGGATGGGCTAATCACTTCCAGTGAAAAAGCTCTTAAAGTATCTATGTTTCATTCTTACTCTGAGTAACCCATAGCTGAAAAAAAAAAATCTTAGAGTCCCATTGGGCAAACAGAACCTGCTACTCATGAGCAGTGGAAAATATGAGTGAGACGATTATAGAGCAAAATTATTCATTACATACTATTTATAATTGAGGATAAAACTGATGACTGTATCCGTTGGAACAAAGAAAGGCTTTTTAGAAACTTTTTATTCCAATACATAGCAGTTTTCAGATTTTCCCCCCCAAAATCTGGCTGACAAAGAAGAGGATTTCTTAGGGGAGTTTTTAAAATATTATCTCCACAGCAGTTTAAAAACCTCCCCTTAGTGATTTTTCTACTTGTCTTTAAATTTTACTTTTAAAATCTTTTTATTGTGGTAATGTTCAAATGTACACAAAAATAGAGAGAAAAGTATAATAAATCTTCATATACCCATCACCCAGTTTCAACAATAATCAGTATAACCAATCTTTTGATTTACCCTAACCTAATTCCTCCATTCACCACCCATCCCTACCCAACACTAGCCCAATTTAATCGAATACAACCTCATCCCCACATGGTTATTAATATTTTGAAGCAAATAATAGACTTTGTAACATTTTTTTCATAAATCTTTTAATATGTTTCTTCAAAAGTTTAATACTCTGGGAGGAAGCCAACACAGCAGAAGCAACCTGCACCCACCATTCTCAGATTGGATCAAAACTGCAATTATTAATAGACGTTTGCCTAGGGATAGGCTGCCTTAGAGCACTGTGAATCATCAGAGCAAGGCTTGGAAACTCCCAAAGTGAAGGAAAGGAAGGTGGGGTAATCCATTCAGCAAGATCAGAAGGTACCTGGGGAGAGTGCCAACATGTGGGAAAGGGTCAGAGGAGGGAAACCCAGGGCCCCACACTCGCCTTGGTCACCATAACCTGAGCTGGGAGGAAGCACCCCACTAACGCAGGTCTCCAAACTGATAAACTGCTCAAGACTGTGCATCCGTGTTGCTCCAGAAAGCAGGCACAGCAGCACCTACTGGCTTCTGATCCCAGGTTGCTACAACTGATGCCATTCTGAGCTCTCAGCCCAGAATGCCTGATCTATGCAGGGTTTGGCTCCAGTTCGTGCATTGTGATAGGTTGAAATTGAAACCTTTCAAGTTTTAATTTTTTATATTTATTTTATTTTCCTTCTAAGTTATTTGTTGGAGAAACTGAATTATTTGCTCTGCACAGTTTCATACCATGTAGTTATTGCTCATGGCATGTACCTGATATCAAATAAAAATTCCTCTCTTTCCTATATTACCTATACATTAGGTACAATATGATCTAGATACTAAATAGATTTAGGGTCACTGTTAAAGATTTCTGGTTTTGTTGAATTTTTTTTAAGGGACTGTAAGTGTAGTTGTATAGTTTTAGCATGAAAGATTTGTCTCTCTTTTTGTGATTATAGTTGTCATCACTGTCACTAATGGCTAAATGTATTAATACGGTAGGGCTTGCAAAATTATAATACCATAATAAATATATTCATTTATTCTCTGGAATATTTCTATAATGTAAAACTGGGATCAGTAAACCTTTGCTATAAAGGGAGTGATAGTAAACACTTTTGGTTTGGCTGGCCATTCAATCTCTGTTGCAACCACTCAGCTCTGCTGTTTAAGTGTAAAATTACCATACAAATGAATGGGTGTAGCTATGTTTCAATAATAATTTATTTAGAAAAACAGGAGTTAAGCTGGATTTGGCTTGCCAACTGTAGTTTGTTGATCCTTTCTCTAAAATACATATTTTTAAAATGCATTTTAAAGTAAAATATCCAGGGCCTTTTTTTCTTGCAATGTAGATTTTTGCTGAAAAAATAGAATTTCACACCACCAGAGTTTGAGTAAATGGCTTAATTTCTATTCAATAAAGATTAGAAATTAAATACATGTCATGGACTCTTAGAAAAGTGAGACATCCGACACCTCTAGCATGGCTCTTATTGTGAGATGTCCTTTCTCTGTAAGGGCAGACTTATTGATTATTTCAAACATATTTATACAAATACCTCAAATCCATACTAAGGCACTTTTGCTATCTACTGTCCATAGAAGATATAACATTGACTGGGGAATCAGTAATCCCGTGACCTGGAATCCTGACATTTCAAAAGATGCCTATTTCCTATTAGTGAAATTTAAAATTCCTGATGAGTTTTAAAGATCAAGTATATCTGGTTCAGTCTCCAGTTCTTCATGGGATGCCCAGACAAAGAGTTATCTGAACCTTACTTGAAAATTTCAAAAGATAGCAAGGAGCTAAATGACATGGTACCCCACTTTGTGGTAACTGTTAGAATATACTGACCTAGAATTTGTTAAAATCAGTTTACTCATAATTTCACCCATAGAAACTGATGTCTGGATCTACATATGATACATACTGTTCTTCCTTTTGGCAGTACTTTAAATATAGTGGTTTGAACTGATTGAAATTTTAAATTGCATTTTTTCTTACACTCACTAGAGCTTTCTATATTACTTAATTCTGCTAGTTGAATTAAATATTACATGAGGCCATATGTTGTTTTCCTAAATTGTTTATTCCAGCCAGACTGGCATCACTGCCCTTAAACACTGTACTTTTTTTGTAATTCTAAGCTTTGGAACATGCTTCACTACTGAGTAAATGTTTCCTATTCCGGCTTTAACTCCCACCCTCTCCATTTCATCATTTATAGGGAATTCATCAAGTTTCAGTGATTGTGCTGCATGCCAGAAACTGAATAAGTAAGGCATACTTGCTGCTTAAAAAAATAACAGTATGAAGAGTTAGCGATGCAAATAAAGAATTAATATGATGTGGTAACTGCTATAACAGAGATGTGTGCAGGAAGCCCCATGAAAGACTGTAGATTTTACAGTGGGGATGATGATGCTTGGTTTCAAAGAATGAACGTGAATTTGGTGAACTATTACATGAACAGAATCAGATAGAACAAAGGCAGAGGGTGGCACAAGAATGGAATTTTAAGATTTTCAGTTCCAGCATGGAAGAACTAAGCTAAAATCTTTAGGTTGAAATCTCAGTTTTACTTCTTAGCTTGTTTATTTGGACAAGTCACTTAAGCACATTAATATTTTGTGCTACCCACATCTATATGTGTGTGTATGTATGTATGTGTATATGGATATATTATTCATGAATCATATATAAGTATTAATACTACTGCACTAATAGTTTTAAACATCCACAATAATAGATTGTGGCTTATAAAGGGCATTATAAAGGTAAAAAATTGAATATTTTGAATATTTTGTACTTCACTTCCATGGGTCATCTTATATATATACCTTGCAGTGCGAACACAGTAAAGGTCACTACTCTATATCCTACTTTCCAAATCTAAACAGTGAAGAATATTTTACTACAACAGAGTTGGGCTAAGTTATCAATGTATGTCACTCCTATTTACATCTTTCAGCTATGCTATTCTATTTTGATTTCTTGTGGCACCTGCTCTTATAATATTAATTTGTCATCTTAGTTATCAATTTTTGAATACTTTAGATAGAATATTATAACCAGATGTAAAATTGGTCTAGGTACAAATAAGACAAAATTCCTGTTGTCAATTACAAAAAAAAAATGTATGAACTAGGAGAAATATATATAAAGCATATATTGGAGTAACCTGAAAGAGTGATGCATTCTACCTGAATGTGTAAGAAATGTCTTTATAAGAGGAAGCATTATTATTAACAATAGAATATTTGACCTTATAAATTCAGGGTTAAGTATCAAGATTACTGAAATATCATTTTACCTTAAAAATGACATAATAGGCATTTATATATATGTAATACTTTTTACATTACAAAATACCTATTTCTTAGAGAATTCTGGGAGGATGGCTAAGTAAAAAACACTAGGAATCTGTCTTCTGATCTAGAAAATAGTTGCATTCACAGAATCAATCTGTTGTAACTCAATCAATCTGATGGAACTCTAGAGTCTATTGAAGGCTTGTGACTTCCAGGGAGGACTTAAAGGATAAACTGAAGTTAATTTTGGTCAAGTTCAGCTCTTAGCCCCAAAGAAGATTTCTATCCTCTATCCTCAGCCCTGTGGTATGCAGTGTAGGAATTTTAGGAGCAGCTTGCACACAGCTCTTAGGAGCCAGATTAGGCATTAGGGACCTTGTTATCCAAATATCTGGGATTTGTGTTTTGATCACTGAATGCTACATCTCCTCATAGAGATGCAGAAACAGAGGCAGGCAACCCCCCATACACTCGTGCAAGTCCCTCCCCCTCGGGTTAAAGCAATTTCCATGGGGTGGGAGGAGTTGAAGATCTAGTGCCTTTTCACCTCCTTTTGATTTTTTTCTCTTTTACACCTATCTGTGAGCTAGACATTGAAAGCAATTACATTTACATGGGAACTTATTAACAGAAAGTCACTGTGAATACTGAGGGAAATGAACAGACACAAAAAAATCTGAGAAGACTCTAAATTTATACCTCAGACTGATCCTTGGCATGGAAAAAGCCTACAAGAATAAAAAAAAAAAAGCAAAACACAATTAAACAAAACTGAGGAATGAGGAGAATATGATTTCCAGAGTTACCACGTTATTAAATTAAAATTTCCAGTATTTAACAAAAAAAAAGGCATGCAAAGGTACAGGAAAGTATGGCCTATTAAAAGAAAAACAAAAATAAAAAAACAAACAAAAACCCTATCACTTAGACTAGATAGGGAGCCAGCTAGACAAAGACTTTAAAACAACTATCTTCAAGACGCTCAAAGAACTAAAATGAGACATGGAAAAGGCCAATAAAATGATGTGTGAAGGCCGGGCGTGGTCGCTCATGCCTGTGGTCCTGGCACTCTGGGAGGCCAAGGCGGGTGGATCGCTCAAGGTCAGGAGTTCAAGACCAGCCTGAGCAAGAGCGAGACCTTGTCTCTACTATAAATAGAAAGAAATCAATTGGACAACTAAAAATATATATAGAAAAAATTAGCTGGGCATGGTGGCGCATGCCTGTAGTCACAGCTACTTGGGAGGCTGAGGCAGGAGGATTGCTTGAGCCCAGGAGTTTGAGGTTGCTGTGAGCTAGGCTGACGCCACGGCACTCACTCTAGCCCGGGCAACAGAGTGAGACTCTGTCTCAAAAAAAAAATGATGTGTGAAAAAAAAATGGAACTATAAATAGAGAGGAAGAAAACCTAAAAAAAAAAAAAA